>JAOTQR010000363.1:0-19221 GCA_025774065.1 Solanum ossicruentum | reverse complement strand
CCCCATTTTAATTTCCTAAATTATATATAAATGCTCTTGGGAGAATATTATTTTTAGCTCACTTATCAACCACTAGAAAATAAGCAAGAAAACCAAATATTTTCTACCCTCCATACCAAACAGACCCTTAGTGTTCCCTTTGGTTAAGAATCAAAAAATTAGGCTATAGTTTAGTGATACAGGAAAGAATTAAGTTCTTTTATTATTTATCATCATCAGCAACAACAATAATAACAATAATAGTCGACGATGGTGATGGTGATGATAATGATAATGCTAGTTCATGTCTTTTCAAATTTCTTCTTACAATCCATTTGACATATCAGCAAATTTGCAGGCAAAGCAGTTATCTCTTAGTGCCTAAGATCGTCATACTTTAACTTTAAGTATTACAACATGGTTTTCAAGTATCTGATAAATGTTGGTGTGAACCAGGACATGAGGATTAGTGCACTTGCCTGGAAAAGTATACACTTCACCAAGATGGTACCACAAGGTATGGGAAGCCTCAAACCATGACGTGGAAGCAAAATTCTAATAATTCAAACATAAACCGTGATGTGATGTATTCTCCCTTGGTACTTTTTAAAGTACTGCTTGAATATCTTCTTATTAGGATGACATAATTTACAGGTCAATCTATTAATCCCATGTGGCATCCATTTGTGCCTCATAAAATTGGATGTATGGAGTAATTGAAGTTAAACGGTTCACATGTCTCTTTATTCTGCTGGGATCTTGTAACAGCTATTACATTTTTGATGCAGCAAGACCAGTTGAAGCATCTATTGCCCACTTTCATCCAAATCATTGAATTGACAAAAGGGGAAGAAAATATTTACGGGGCTATCATTTCTGCTATCTTTGAGGGGAAACCTGTTGCTTCTATTACATCTAACACAAGTTTTGAGAATAAGCTGGGCTATAACTCTTCTAATGCAACATTAAAGGACTCTGGCATCAACAATAAGGTATTTTGACTGCTAGTATATTTCCAAAAGTTTAATAGCAATATGATGAACTTGTTATGCTCTTATCTTATATGGGAAACGTAATGATGTCATCAGAGTTGTTATGATGAAGTAAATTAGCCACTAGACCATGAAATGGATGTTAGGCGTGTTTTTCTGATCAATGACCATCAAATGTATGGACAGAGACTAATGAAAGGGCATTAGTAGTTATCCAGAAATATTTTTTCCTGGCACTGACCAGTGGCCATGGCACCAAAGTGTGATGTGTCTGAAATTCATTTGCTTACCCTTAATTATTCTACTTTTCCTATTTTACCATTGTCTGACATAAGCTAAGATTTTGATAGTCAATGTTATCACACGATAGCGCTTTGCTTCACTATGTGGTGGGTTGAGTATTGGAAAAAAAAGAGGAAAAGGATAGAGGATGAATTGATTCATCAAAGTAGTAGATTAACTCAACGGATAAAATTTAAGGCTGCTTTGTGAGGTGACTAAAGATTGGAAACATGAACCCCTTTTTTTGGAAAGAAAGGAAAAGGCACAAAGTTGTAGAACAGGAAACAATAACTTGATAAGAAAGCATTTGTGGATGCCATCTTTATATTTCTTTTCAGCCTTAGGTGATCTATCAATTCCCATATTTGTTATTCTTAAACATGTCCCTCTTATGACTCTTTATGATCATTAGCTGATAAATTCAGCTTGCAATTTTGAAAATCTACAGTTATATTTGCTGAGGACAATGCTTCAGTGGAGAAGCAACTGCACTCTGAAGTAAGTCAACAAGTGAAGCTTACGACAAAACCATACGAAGCCAGCTCCAGTTTGCTAGGTGAGGTGGTCATCGTATGGTGGCTCCATGGTGAGATAATGCACCTGAGCACTGGTAGCACTGCGCTGATGCTGCTAGGAGGGCGGGGCTGGAAGGGAAGTTGGTTTTAGTAAATGGCCAACTGGTAGTGCCCAATACTAAGTTAAAAGATGGTGATATGATTGAGATCAGAATGTAGATATGCTCCTGTTGAGTTATAAAGGGTGTGAATAACAAATGAACAGTTATAACTTTTCTAAAAAAGATTGTGACATTCTCAAGTAGTTGTAACCTTTCTAATAAGGCACAATAAACACCTTTTGTTCTCTATGTATAGAGAATTTTTTTATCATTTCAAAATAAGTTTTTTCTTACTTCTTCTTCTATACAAAAAAATTCTAGTGTGTTTTGCTACTATTGAGTGGTCCTCTGACACCGTGATTTTAGGTACGATACACCAGTGAGTAAAATCGTTCTACACTAGGAGGATATATTTCATTAACCTCAGGTATTTGAGGGGAACAATTTCCTTAAAGAACATTCTGTGTATTCAGTGGGCTCGATTTTCTTCTTGTCAATTTTATTTTTTGATTTTTCTTATAGATTTTGTTTTCATTACTAGTTTTATTTTCTGGTTTTGAAATTTGATTAGAATCTTTGTGATTATTGTTTTCACAAAATTTTGTTCTACAAAAGTTTTATTTTACAAAATATTTTTTTCCTACAAAAATTTTGTTTACTGCAAAAGTTTTTGTTCAACAAAAGGTTTTGGTCTAAATATTTTAGTAATACATGTTGAACAATAATCTTAAGGAAATTACCATTTAAATCATTTAGTCTGTGATGTTAGAGAAGACAACGAAACCAACAAACTTAATGTTCATGTATGATTTTTGTTTTCTATTTAATAATGATTTTTATTTGCACAGGGATGAATGACAAGAAGTTTCTTATAATCAATTGTCCAAGAAAATGTATACACGAGAATTTCCTTAATGCATAGGGGAAAAAACGAAGAAACAACCCACTAAATTTATAGGATGTATTGATTGGTCAAAAGATTTTGATAATTATGCTTGGTCCATTTTCTTTGAACATAGATAAGACATATATCAAATGGCGTGCCGGGTAGAAATTATTTTTATTATCACTATGTGTTTGCTTTGTTGAAGCCAAATGATAAAATGATTCAATTTATTGTATTATGAAGAGAGAAAAATTGAAATTCAAAAATCACTAATTAGGTGAAACAATGCATAATTTTTTATATTTTTGTCCTTAATTTACTTGGTCCAGAATATCCAAGAGGTCCCTACAAATATGTTTTCTTCAATTAGAATGTGACATAATTTTCACTAATATCTTCTTTTGGATTGACTATTCTTACACTCTCACGTTCTTTCACCATACATTATGGTTGAAGAATATCTATCAATAGTTGAATGAGGGAGACAATTTTTACTGACAAACTAATTTGGTCATGAGACAATATTATTGTCCATTGATTATTCGCTAAAAAGTTAAATTTATTTGATGTTTGTGAAAAGTTGAGTAGCGAATCAACTTTAAAGATCCCAACTAACTATTACAATGAAAAATTACTTGAAAATAAAATCATATCCTTATAATTTTCTAATTCTATCTTAGAGACTAAAACTTGTATAGTATTCTACTCCATGTGAAGTTTGATTGTGTCTATTTTTTGAGACTAAAACCTTTTGATTTTCTACTCCTTTAATTTGAAGAACATAAAAAAAATTAAAAAAAATCCTTCACTAGATAAATTAGACTGTGCATTTGTTTGAAGAATACAAAAACTTCACCAACTTATTAAACGCCTTTGTTTGAATAAATATTCTGACTTGAAGAGTATAAAGACTTCATCGTTAACTAGAAACAAGTGGTACAATTATGCAATCTTTAGTGTTAGTATTTTAAATAGTAAATGATCTGTCTAATTGTGACAAAAAGAGAAAAAGACTAGTCACATAAAATTAATGGGTATTTCTATAAATTAAACTTTGATATTTTGCAAACAGTGTCAAAGAAAATTGAAGCTCTACTTCTTTTATAGAGTATTATTTTCAGAAGAGATTTTATGTTGTCAATGTCTATTTTGATTATATTCATTTGAAGCATGAGAAGACAAATACTTAAAAAATAATGTTGAGATCATACTTAAAATGTGGGGTTTTTTTACTTGTCATTAGACTTAATTTCTAATATACATGTGGAAGCACAAGATATGAATTTTCATTCTTGTATGATGTTAGATTTCCACAAAAGCCTTTTAGAGTATATGTGATGTTGTGGTCATCGCATTTTTCTGTTACTAGTATGTGATATGATAATTGATATGGCTAGTATGAAACCAACAAGGTATTCACTTTAAACAATGTTTTATTTTATAAAATTGTAATAAGTAAGAACAAAATTTTTGTAGAAAAAGGTTACTTCATGGAGGATCATTTTTCGAACTCAATTTTTTATATATTGTTCTTACTTGCTTGAGTCAAACTAGTTATGACATGAACATTTGGGACATGTCAATTACAAAACCTTATGAAAACTAAGCAACTTCTAAGTTTTGCCCAACTTTAATTACAATAAATTAAAATATCAAGTTTATATTGAATCTAAGTATGCTAAGCATCCTTATAAATCTGTTAAAAGGAATTTCAGGCCCTTCGAAATGATTCACACTTACATTAGTGATATTAAGTCAACACCAATTCATGGTGGGAAAAAGTATTTTATAACTTTTATTGACGATCGTATTATATACTACTATATTTATTTACTTAGTAGTAAAGGTGAGACAATTGAAGCATTCAAACAATACAAAAGTGAAGTTGCAATACAATTGAACAAAAAGATCTAAATGATGATAAAGAGTGATAGGGGCGATGAATATGAATTTCCTTTTGAGGATATATGTTTGAAATATGGAATCATTGATCAAACAACAACCCCTTACTTACCACAATCCAATGAAATTGTGGAAAGAAAAATATAACATTTAAGGAGATAATGAATATCCTATTAGTTAGTCCTGGTTTATCCCAGAACTTAGGGGAAAGCTATCCTTACAGCTAATTGTATTCTCAATCGAGTTCCCCAAAGTAAAACACAATCTATTCCATATTAAAAATGAAAAGGAAGAAAGATCCAACCTTGAATACTTAAAAGTGTAGGGGTGTTTTACTAAGATCCAGATTCCTAAACCTAAAAAGACAAAAATTGGACCATAGATGATTGATTGTGTTTATATGATATGCTATGAATAGTAAAGCATATTGATTTCTGATGCATAGATTAGAAAAGCCTGACATTCTTATTAGTACGATAATTGAATCAGATAATGCTGAATTTTTTTAAGCAATATACCCGTATAAGAAAAGAATATGAATCATCTCGTGAAGGAACAAAATGACCTCGAGAAGAAACAAAGTAGAGTAAACATAATGAGAAAAATACAAGGCATAACAAATGTCAAAAAGAACATCTACTTCCTTTGGATC
This sequence comes from Solanum ossicruentum, assembly GCA_025774065.1. Lineage (NCBI taxonomy): Eukaryota > Viridiplantae > Streptophyta > Magnoliopsida > Solanales > Solanaceae > Solanum > Solanum ossicruentum. The sequence goes on along the minus strand of JAOTQR010000363.1, from coordinate 13,912 downwards.
AGATTTTGTAACATTTTTGTTGGAAGATAAGCCTCAATCCTTCAGAGAAGCTATGACTTCTTCAGAAGCACAATATTAAAATGATGCAGTCAATAGTAAGATTGAATCCATAATGAATAATCACACATGAGATTGTTTAAGCTTCCTCTTGGAAATAAACCCTTAGGATCTAAATGGATTTTCAAAAAGAAAATCAAAGCTGATGGCACTATTGACAAATACAAAGCGAGGCTTGTTGTTAGATGATTTAGACAATGTCAAGGTCTTGAGTACTTTCATACGTACTCACTGGTAATGAGAATTACGATAATTCAAGCATTAATAGTATTAGCTGCGTATAGAGTGTAGAAATTCATCAAATGGATGTCAAAACAGTCTTCTTAAATGGAGCCTTGGAGGAAGGAAACTATATGAAACAACTAGCAGTGTTCATAGTTCCTCGAAATGAAAAGGTGTGCAGACTTGTTGAGTCATTGTATGGACTGAAATAAGCACCTAGACAATGGCAGATAAAATTTGACTATACAATATTACCAAATGATTTTAAAATTAATGAATGTGGCAAATGTGTTTACATTAAGAACACTTCAAATAAATTTGTCAGTATTTGCTTATATATGGATGCTATATTAATAATGAGTAACGACGTTGCTAACTTAAATGTTACTAAGCATATTCTTGCTAGTAAGTTTGATATATAAGTCTTAGGAGTTGCTGACTTGATATTAGGGATTAAGAATTAAGATTCACAAAACTCGTTAAGGTCTAGCATTGTCTCAATCTCATTATATCAGAATGGTATTAGAAAAATTCAAGTACCTAAATTACAAAAGTGCAAAAATTCCAATTGATCTGAACCTAATCGTGCTAAGAATAAAGGTGAAAGTCAGTCTCAATTGGATTATACTAGAGTGTTGGGAAGTTTGATGTGCATGAAATGTTCACGATCAGACATAGCTTGTGCACTAAGTAAATTGAGTTGGTACACGAGTAATCCCAACCAAACTAATTGGATGGTGATGAAACAAGTTTTGAGGTATTTGGAACATACTCAAAACTTTGCTTTGCATTATAGCAAGTATCCAGTAGTTGTTGAAGGATATAGTGATGCAAACTGGATTACTGGATCAACGAGACTAAGTCCACAAGTGGATACGTCTTTACCATTGGTGGAGGAGCAATATCATGAAAATCATCCAAACAAATATGTATAGCTCGATCTACAATGAAGGTTGAGTTCATAGCCTTAGACAAGGATGGTGAAGAAGCTGAATGACTTCGAAATTTCTTAGAAGATATTTCATTTTGGCCCAAACCAAAATGGTAAGTCTCGTAACATATGCCAAAGACACAATACCATTAGACAACTACTCTTTAGTGAAATTATCACAATTGGCTATGTAAAGTCAAAGGATAATGTGTCGGATCCACTTACAAAAGGCCTAACTAGAGAGAGAGTTGAATGATCATCAAAGAGAATGAGACTATGGCCGAGGACAAATCATCGTGGCAGTAACTCTACCTAGAAGATTGGAGATCCTAAGATCTAGGTTCAAGGAGATCAAACACAGTCATTGATGACAGTTCAACATTGTCAAAATTTTTATATGGCCCATTCTCATGATGAGACAATGTTCAGAAACAAGGATAAGGTACTATGACCTTTTAATGATTTCTAAGTTTGATACAGGGTATATCAAATAGTGTTTCTACGGGATAACAAATTTAGAAATCACCTATGTAAGTGTGAAGTGTAAGCCTCTTCAAGGAGAATCCTGTCAGGCTAGTTCTTTATGCACTTATGAACTAGTAAGTGTTCATGGCTAAAACGAACAAAACAATGAGAACCATAGATAGTAAAGAGTTGATTGTGTGACGTATGGTTGTCTAGGTATACGCCAAAGCTCGACGGTTCAAAGATATCAAATCTACCGATTGATCGAGTATATTCTACATATGTTCACTCCGAAAAGTTCAAAGGGAAACCTACCTATCCAGATGCAACTAATCCCTATTTGTAAAGTACCCACTTAGCTTGTCAGTTCTTTTCTTAGCATCATTTCTCATTCATGTAGAGGATTGTGGAGTTTAAAAGGGTGTGCATGACAAATAAATAGCTATAACTTTTCTAAAAAGGTTGTGACCTTCTCAAGTGGTTGTGACCATTCCAATAAGATACAATAAACACCTTTTCTTTTCTATATATAGAGGTTTTCCTATCATTTCAAAACAGGTTTTCTAACTTCTTCTTTTTCTACATAAATAAATTTTAGTGTACTTTGCTACTATTGAGTGGTTCGTTGACACCATGGTTTTAGGTACCAATACAACGGTGAGTAAAATCGTTTTATCCTGGGAGGATATATTTCATTAATCTCGGGTACTTGAGAGGAATAATTTCCTTAAGGACGCACTGTTTATTCGGCGAGCTCGATTTTCTTCTCGTCAATTTAATTTTTTGATTTTCTTTACAGATTTTGTTTTCATTACTAGTTTTAGTTTCTGGTTTTGAAAATTTGATTAGAATCTTTGTGATTATTGTTTTCAAAAAGTTTTTTGCTATAAAAGTTTTATTTTACAAAATATGTTTTTTTTTCTACAAAGTTCTTATTCAACAAAAGGTTTTGTTCTAAATATTTTAGTAATACATGTTGAACAACAATTCCTATGTTTAATCGCATGCAGTACAATATGTATATTCATTACACTTCTGGGAAGGCGCTCGCAACTGATTGAAGTTCTATTTACTGGGTCAGAGAGTAATTCAGAACTAGCTTCTGAGCAAAATTCAATTGTTGTTCAGAGCCTTGGAGTGGCTCTTCAAATTGTACATATTGTTAATTTTTAAGGCTCAAATGTAGCCAAAAAAAATCGTCCCAGGGTGACCCTTGCACCCTTCCGAAAAAAATGAAAAAGGTTAATTCTGAACACATCCGATTTACGAGACTTACCTCTATTTCTATTGCTGGTAGAAAAAACTGAAGGGATTTTTTTCACAAATAGTTGATAATTGATATATAAAACATTATTTTGTAAAATTAGTTTTGGAAGTTTTTATAAAGAGATAATCGTAGTAGATGACCATTCGGTCAAACTAATTGCCTAAAAAAATAATTATTCATTGTATAGACATGTATAATCAAGCTGAATTTAGTTCTTGAGTTTGTCATAATATATATCCAGTTTTTAACTCATTCATAAGTATATGCATTCTATATTCAATGTATAACTCGTGTATAAGTAATATGTATCGTATAGTCAGAGTATACTTTTGATTGATTTTGACAAATTATATTGTATAGTCATTACATATTTTATGATTTTTAGCTATTTTTTTTTATGTAAATAACATATGACTATATTAATGGTAAATTAATTAGCTTATTATAAATATTTGAAATTATCTTTTTTTTTTTTAAATAAGCTGGGAAAAGAGTCTGAAAGAGTCCATTATGTTTGGAGGTTGGTTTAAAGCATTTGTATAAATGTACTTTGAATAGTTTTTACTCCTTTCAATTTATGAAAAAATGAAAATTTTGTATTTGTGTCCAATATTTAGTGTTGCCCATTAGTTTTGACGAAATTCTGATATAAAATAAATAAATTATCAGAAGTTTAGAACACCAGCAAAGCTCCGTTAAATCCTAGAAACTGAACTCAAAAATTATACTCGACAACCATAGCAAACAATTACACCTAACAAATGCAACAAAGTTTAAAGAAAAAATTAATTAAATGAGTATATTTTTAATAAATAATTATTGAATTTAGCGATATTTGTTATTTATTACCATTTATAGTAATACTATTTATTAATTTAGCAATTCCTTTTATTTATTATCATTTATAGCAATACTATAATAAATCTGCACTTGTATTAAAAGTGAATTATGCATATAATATAAATGTATTATAAGTGTTTTGAAATATATTGTGTTTGAATGGTAAGAAAATGACATAATGTATTATAAATGTATTAAAATATGTGATAAATGTATTATCAATCAATGAAACTTGTATTATATATGTTTTATAAATAGTTCTCTGTACTATGAATTAAAAGTGTATTATAAATGTATTAAGCGAAAATAAATTGTTATTGCTATAAACGATAAATATTTTCTTAATCTAGTATATCTATGTAAGTTCCCCAAGTTTAAATATAGACCAAAAATAGTACTGCATTCATTTCATATTAATTTGATCACTTTTTTTTTACATGCATATTAAGAAATCGTAAATAAGAGGATATTACTTCCCCTTAAGAGTTCCTTTGGAACTTTACAAATAATTGCGAGTACTTTAAAAAAAAAACTAATTGCAATAATAATATGAAAAAAAAAATCATTACCACTTTCTCAATTTAATAGGGTGATCACTAATATGAGATAACTAATGTGATTTTAGGTTGTTTCTCCCCGAAACCCAATTATCATCAAACGTAAACAACGAAATTCATTAAATATTTGACAGAATAAAAATGTTCACTTTTGACAAAGATAAAACTGCTCAAAGCATGAGTTTACGAAGTTGGAAACCGAATCAAACACATGGGAAGCATTGGACTGCATTATCACAAATACATCGGTTTATGATAATTTGATTTCTGACTGCAGGTTATTATTGAGAAGGTTAGTAGTATGGGTGCTACAACACGTATACAAGGAGCGGAATCAGACAACTGACCTCATGGCCATGGAAGGAGCTAAACAAGGACGTTTTGGTGATATAATGATTTTTGTACTTCCTCCGATGTTTATACAAGCCTAGCTAAATATAGATACCTCAGGAACTAGCTATCCTAGGAAATATGCTAATGATGTATCTTATCCGGGTTAGGATGTGGCCTTACGACAATATGGTAATGTATCGTATGCTAATGAAAACCTTAACCTATTACAATCTAGTAATCAACTAACATGCTTCACTGAGGCTGACTAACTTGTTTTATATATAAGCTAGTGGCGAAGGCTCCTGTTAGCACGGACCCAATATAAATTATTTTTTAGTCTTGATTTGTGGAACATCGATAAATTTTTTCTATATATATTTTAAGATATTGTAAAATTATAATTAAATCAACTAAAGAAATATTATAAAGTTGTTGAAGCGGACACATCAATACACACCTGCTTTAAAAAGCTTAAATTAAAAAACTCACAAATTATTTTTTGTTGGTTCACCGTAAGTCGCAATATAAATTATTTTTTAGTCTCGATTTATCTGACATTGAGATATTTCTTATATATTTTACAAGATATCGTAAAATTATAATTGAAATAGCTAATGAAATATTATGAAATCGTTGAAGCAGATATATCAATAAACAACTATCCCGAAAAGATTATAATAAAAAGTCCAAAAATTATTTTTTGTTGGCTCACCAGAGGTCGCAATATAAATTATTTTAGCCTCGATTTAGGTAACATTGATAGATTTTTTTTTATCTATATGTAAAAATTATTGGAAAATTATAATTAAAGCACCTAAAAAAATATTATGAGTAGTTGAAGCAAACGCATCAATACATAGCTACGTTGAAAAAATTAAATTAAAATCTACAAAATATTTTTTATTGGTCCAAATAATAAAGAAAAAGGGTCATTTTTGTCGTCTGAAAAATTGAAGTCTTTATTAAATCTGCCAAGCGGGAATATTTTGACGTTCCCATTTCTGCCCCAAATCCGCTTTTCCCCTTTCTGAATTTCACACGCCACATTTGCAGGATTTCATCAATAAAGGGTACAAATTCTCCACTTCTTCTCACTTTTTTCGGATTTAGCAAGCATTCATCAATTATTGTTAGTAGAGATTAGAAAGGGAAGGTTTCTTATTGGCGATGGGTGTGGAGAACTACCATGTGATAGAGCTTGTTGGCGAGGGTTCTTTTGGGAAGGTGTACAAAGGGAGACGAAAGTATACTGGCCAGGTTCATTTTATCTTATTACTTTGTGTTTTTGCTTGTCATTTGATTATTTTTTTCTCTTACTTTTAAATTTGATTACTTTCAGACTGTTGCAATGAAGTTTATTCGAAACATGGGAAAAGTGAGAAGGACATTCACAACTTAACCTTTTACCTTTTGGGTGTTTATGCTTGTGAATATCCTGTTCAAGAATGCAGCTAGGTCTACATAATAACGTGGTTCAAGAAACATTTCCTTGGATTCTTTGGAGTCGGGATGATTATGCTTGCTCTCTGATCTTAAATTTTAATCTCTCTCAATTGAGTTTATTACTGTTTGTTGAAGCTCTCTACTGTGCTGTCTCTATTTTCTTATGGAGTTTATTCAAATGGTGCAGATCCTAAGAAAGTTGAAGCATGAAAATATTATAGAGATGCTTGATTCTTTTGAAAGCCCACTAGAATTTTGTGTCGTTACAGAATTTGCCCAAGTAATTGGTCTCCTCTCTCTATTTCTCTCTCCGTCAAATGTTAGGGCACATGCCAATTGCATTTCCTCCATGTTACATTCATAGAGACATATTGAATTTCTATTGCCTAATAACAGGGCTGCATCGCAGACTAATGAAAATTATCATATCCAGGGTGGGCTGTTTGAAATTCTTGATGATGGTAAATGCATCCGTGAGGAACAACTCCAACCAATAGCTGATCTGCACAAAATTTCAATTTCTTTTAATATTTACACCATTTTTCCTTCAACTATTAATCTGCAGAGGAATTTCATCACTATCCCATATTTATGTGTTTTTTTTATTTATTTAACTGTATTTTTATGTCCATTTTCAGGTAAATTGCATTATTTACACTCAAATCGTATAATACACCGTACATGAAACCGCAAAATACTCTCATTGGTGGTGGATCTACAGTCAAGGTTGATTAATGTTATGACTAATTTTTAGTGTGGACCAATAGTTTCATGGAATTTTGTTCTTGACGCAATACATAAATTGACCCCTTAATTTGGAACGAAATTTTAAGTTGGAACTCAAACTTTCAAAATACACAAATAGACACTCTAACTTACCCCTTTTTTATCAGTGGTTCCTTCTTTTTGGTTTATGATTGTGTATGAGGTGATGTCTTTGCAAACTTTCTTAGAAATTAAGTTAGCGTAGGATAAGCACAAAACTCAATCAAAAGAAAACCTTACAGTTTTCTAGTTGTTCTTATTCACCATAAGTTCCTTTTTGAGTATATTTTGACATCATTCAGTTCAACTGGTACCAGTGGCAGAATGGTTGTGCTGTAGAACAATTGTAAAGACTGGCAATGCAATTTGGACTAACATATTCACAAGATGAGTGAGGCAAAACAGTGTATCTAAGATGAATAAGCAATCATTTAAGGTTAGAAATAACCACATCAGGCGAAAAGGTGCAATTATATAGATAGATGATGAAATATGAGAAAGTTACTTGAAGTTTTGGTAGTGTCCTACGTAGACCTTTAGATGCGTCAGTCTATAGATGTGAAATTATGATAATTGAGCTAAAAGGGGATAGACATAGACCTAAAATCACATGGGAAGGTGTTGTCTTGAAAAATAAATAATTCCTGGTATCGACACAGCCTTAGAAATAAATAGAGCAACAGGGAAGAAAAAGATCCATAGAGGCAATACCATCAAGTTGGGATTAAGGTTTATTCATGCTGATTTCCTTACTTCAGGTCCAGTCCATTTGGAGTCTTCTAGAGATTTGTATGCTAGTGAAAAATGATGAGATTTCCTTGCTTTTGATCCAATTATTGAGCATTGCATCTAGACGCATCGAAATTGGTTACATGTATAGTTAGGGTATCTACATATTATTATAGTCGATCCTAACTGATTTAAGCATAGCTTTATTCAGTAACAACTAGTTACTGAATGGCTCCCCCTATCCTAGAAGGAGTTTAACATTCGAATTCATAGGAGTGTCAATGTATCTATATCCCGTCATTCTTGTCTTCTCAAGAATGTCTAAGGTATACTTGCATTGAGAAATAACAATATCTGATTCAGACTGAGCAACCTCAATACCTAGAAAATACTTTAGTCTACCGAGGTCTTTAGTTTGGAAATGCTTAAGGAGATGTTACTTCAAACTAGTGATACCATCTTGATCACTATTAGTGATATATCATTAATTTAGACAACCAAATAAATCACAAATTTGGTGCAAAATGTTGATAAAATACAAAGTGATTAATAGCTAGCTTTTGAGGTGTGAGTTAGGCCCAAGACCTAAGTTTACATGGTATCAGAGATGGACCCATCTCACCTAATGTTGGGCCCCCAAAAAAATAATTAAGAATTGCCCACGTACCAGATGCTAAGCATTGGGCGTGAGGTGGGGTGTTAAAGAATACAAAAGTCTCACACTGTTGGTTAATAAGATGGGTAGACTTCTTATAAGTCTTGGGTAATTGTTCTCCTATTGAGCTAGCTTTTGGGGTGTGAGTTAGACCCAAGATCTAATTTTACACATAAATCAACTTGATCTTTATACCACTGTGTTGGGTGATAAAGTGCAGGTATTTTCTTGTTGTTATGTGCTCTTGTTATTTGAAAATAGATTTATCAGAATTTTCATCAATTAAGTTTTAACAATGAGATTAAGAATATCTTTACCCTTAATTTATAGTCTAAGGTATAGGGTATTAAGGTTTAGCTCTAAATTTGAAGGTTAGGGATATGGAGACTTGACTTTGAACAACAAAATTGATATTGATAGTCAATATTTTTCATAGATTAAGGCAAGTGGGGGCTGTTTTGGTGGGTGTTCTACGCATGCAAGGTTGTGCAACTATATATATTCTCTGCTTGGTGTGTGTGTTGGGAAAGCATGCGCTCAACAAAGTTGGTGTTCTTTAATTAGCCCTAGATATGCTATTTTGAGAAGAATGTCGAATATATTTATAAGTTATATGTGGTGTGATGTTGGACACACTTCCTTATTATTGTGATGTGGTTACTGGGGGCATATTTAGTTGCTGTAATATGTTAAGGGCTTTGTACACGCTATCGTAGTATGCTTAGAGAATTATACATGCTGCCATTGACTTGTCGGGGTGATGGGTTGATTTCCTTCACTATCGTTTATGAAAGTTTTTTAGTATGGATTGAATTGAGACACGTCATGACCTTTTTGAACATTGTTTGAACTTATTCAGTGTTATATTATGAAGTATATTCTTGTGTATATTATTTATGTATATTCGTTGTGCAGATGTATTTTATAACTCTTGTTGTAGAGGTATTAAAGTAGTGGGCCAAGGATCTTACTGAGTTATATTTATATATAGCTCACTCCTTACTTGCATGTCAATGCAGATACTATTGCAGAGGGTGAGGCTTGTGGCTAACTAGCTTGTTTCCGTGGACTCTAGTGCTAAGGTGAGCCTTTGCATTGCTCGTGGAGGCTATTATTTCAGCTCTATCAATTATAGTTTATGTTTTTCCTCCTTAGGGATTGTATGCCCGACAATTAAACTCATATCACTCTATTAGATGCTCCTTGGTCTTATTGTGGGATTTGGGCTAGAGATATTTTGTTAAGTGACCTTTTTTTTTCGTAACTTGATATACAATTTTGGTTTGATAGTTATTCCATTTTTATTACTAGTGATGAGGTTGGTGTTACACATATTGTATCTTTATGCTTTGATAATTTGGATGCATGTATAGATGTTTGGTTCTCCCGATGGATGGTATTAGTGGGTGCCAGTAACATTTAGGGAGTATTTTGGATGCAACAAAGTTGGTATCAGAGTCTAGACTTTAAGTCTCGGGTCATGGAGCAGTGTTTGATAGAGTCTTGTTCATGGTTGTGTAGGCGCCCATACTTATGACCTTGAGGCTACTAAACATTTATGATATATTCTCTTCATTATTTATTCGTGCATGAGTTGAATCAAGTTTACCTTTTGAATAATTTTCACAAATCTACTGTTCGATCTAATGCAACTATTGGATGTGGTAGAGGACAGAGTATTACCTCTAGGTGCAGTTAGGGTAGGTCTCCTCCTACTAGGGCTCGAACTACAACACCTGTTGCTTCTCAATCAGGAGTTATGAATGGGAGACAGATCTGAGCAGTTGTCTTAGAGCACGTGCAGGAATAGGTTATTCAGGATGCTCCACAAATAGTGCTAGTTGTTACACCTACTGTTGCTTTACCTATAGATGTTGTGATGAGATTGTTGAATGTGTTAGAGGCATTGGTGTATAATTACGGTAGGAATCATAGTGGTCGATGCTTTGGTATTGTTGGTCCTTGTTTTACTTGTGGTGAAAGAGGTCATATTGCTAAATTTTGTCCTAAGGGAGATTCTAGTACTAGTCAAGCTACTAGACAGGTGTAGAGGAATGTGACAGATACTCAGGTTTAGAGCAGCTAGTTAGGCTGATCCACAAGGTCCTCGTAGACAGGGTCGATAGGGTACATAGGTGATCATGGACAAGGTACATAAGTGAGACTTTAATGTTTTGTGCTTGCTTTTCAAACATGCTTTAATATATCTATATACACACACTCTGCTTGGTGCATGTGTTGGAACAAACATGTGCTCGATAGAGTTAGTGTTCTTTAATCAGACCTAGATATGTTGTTTTGAGAAGAATGTCAAATATTTTTATAAGTTACATGTGGTGTGATGCTAGTAACCCTTCCTTATTACTGTGATGTGGTTACTTGGGGCATACTTAGCTGCCGTAATAGGATAGGAGCATAGTTAGCTGTCGTAATATGTTAGGTGCATACCCATGTTGTCGTAATATGTTAGGGGCTTTGTACATGTTATTGTAGTATATTTTAGAGCATTATACATGTTGTCATGGACTTGTCGGGGTGATGGGTTGATCTCCTTCACTGCCGTTTATGACAAGTTTTGAGTATGGATTGAATTGATACTTGTCGTGACCTTTTCAAACATTGTTTGAACTTATTGAGCCTTATATTATGAAGTATATTCTTGTGTATATTATTTATATATATTCTGAACCGACCCCCAAAAGTGTCCGAAAATGTGCCTTGCACATAATCGTAATTTTTATATATCTCAAAATTTTTGCGTGATATCAAAAATCCGACTTCATATTCGTGATCGGGAGGGGGGGAGGCAAAATTGAGTGAGAGATGGATCTGACCTCGATTTTAGAGCAATCTTATCAAAATTTGAAATTCTACAGAGACGATTTCCAGTGAGGTTTTGACGCCCCTGGCGCGATGTGGCCAGGGCGTGGACCTGCACATTCTTTGGCCAATTTTTGTTATCTCAGTCCAAGGCTTTGAGGCCTTGGGCCTAAGCCTCTCCATGCATAAGAACGCCTATATTTAGTCATTTTTTAATGCCAAATCATACAAGACATTTTCTAAAACCTTCTCAAACACTTAGGCAAATATTTCATTCAAAATCAAAGGTCCCAAGCTCAATTCGGATCTTAAGGAATTCACGCAAGCTCAAATTCTCAATCAAATCCTCATCAAGGAATTCTCCAAAGTTGAGATATGTGGTTTTAACTAGTTGGTCCTTTCACCTATGGTGCTCAACCTTCCTTTTTACATAAATTGTATGTTTCTAAGTTGATTTACTTATGGGATTTACTTATTATGAATTTGACTATGAACTATGTTGGGATTTCATAAAAGTGTGATTGTTTAAGCATGTTTTGAACTATAAATCTATGATCTAATTTGAGATTTGATGAAGGTTTTCAATGTATATTGCATGAGGGCATTACTAAGTGTTGGTGGGTTGATTTGCTTCAAGTTTTCTTTCTTGAATACACTCCTGAATTGCATGGTTGTATACGAGCATTATACACCTGCCAAGTGTTTGATAAAATGTCTGATTTTTTATTCTTGAGCTATTGATGATCCATTACATGACTTATGACTTGAATAACTTTATGATGATGAAAAGAATGTATATACGAGTTGTTATCATGGAAAGTATCTATAGTGTTGCAAGTGACCATACCAAAGATGAGGGGTATATACCTCATCCACCTTATCGGGTGGTGGCAATCCCGCACTACCACAGATGAGAGGTATGTACCTCATCCACCTTGTCGGGTGGTAGCAATCTCGTACTACCATAGATGTGGGGTATGTACCTTATCCACCTTTTCGGGTGGTAGCAATCCCGTGCTATATAGATGAGGGGTACATATCTCATCCACCTTCCAAGCAGGTGCATGCCTTAGATTCCATGTACTAAGTTGCTTGGTCTATGATGATGGTCTCTTCCTAAAATGTAATATGTTCTTTATAAGTATGTTTTACTTCAAATATTGTTCATGCATGCCATATTGCTAATATACTATCTCTTGCTTACGATTATGCATTTCAGTTGTGTTGCCTATCTCTTGTTGCATTGCATCCTACATACTTAGTATATTCAAACATACTAACATATACTATATGCCTATATGATGTTATCATGTACGAATCGAAGCTCCACTTGATCATCTTCCTCCACGTGGCTAGTACTATCTTCAAGTAAGCTTGGGCGAATCCTCAATTCCGGGGACAATGTCTTTGATCTTATGTTATGAAAAGACTCTCTTGGCCCCTACTCAATTCTAAGTTTAGAGGTGTTGTTAGACAAGTTATGTAATGATGCTATGAGCTTTTGACTCTTGTATATTTTAAACTATGAAAGACTCCCTTAGTCCCTTTGCCCTTATTTCCATTCTCTTATTGTTGTTTAATTTCTTCCACAACCAAAGATGTGTAATGATATGTTAAGAGGCTTGTTGGGGGTCCCTTCGGGTTCCCTATTCGTCGTGTCATATTTAGGCCTTAGGCTTGGGTCGTGACAAACTTGCTTTCAGAGCACTAAGTTGTCAATGGTCCTCGACATCCAACACACCGCACCGATTAGAGTCATTCATGGTTGTGTTGTGCATCACGATTATGAGTAAGATGCTATGAGATGTTTTAAGAATTGTTTCCCTTCTTCTGGATCTATGTCTTGCTATAGAAATTAGGTAAGGTTTTCCCTCTAACAAATGTTCTTTGTTATGCTATATCATGCTTATCTCAAAAGAAAGAAGAGCCCACACTCTCGAGGAACAACCGTTTCATGAAGAGTTTTTCGATGCTCTCACCTTACTAGCTCAATCCATGAGTAATCAAGTCAATCAAGGGGCCTAAGCCCCTCATGCTCCTACTCCGGCATCTAGGGTAAGGGATTTCATGAGGATGAACCATCGGAGTTCAATGGGTCTAAAGTGGATGAGGACCTTCAAGAATTTATTAATGAGGTGTACAAAGTGTTGTCTATTATGGGGGTCATATCGGAAGAGAAGGCGGAGTTGGCGGCTTACCAACTCAAGGGGTGGCCCAAATATGGTATACTCAATGGAAAGGGAAACAACAATGTGATCTTTTGGGAGTTGTTTAAAACAGCTTTTCTCAACCGATTCTTTCCCCTTGAGCTAAGGGAGGCCAAATGATGGAATTCATGAATTTAAAGCAAAGGTTGATGAGTTTGAGGGAGTATGTCCTCAAGTTCAACCAACTCTCTAAATATGTTCCACACTTGGTTGCCGACATGAGGTCTAGAATGAACAAGTTTGTGATGGGTGTATCCAATTTGGTGAACGAAGAATGTCGTGCCACTATGTTGATAGGTGACATGGACTTGTCTCGCCTTATGACTTATGCCGAACAATTGGAGGGGGAGAAGTTGAGTAAAAGGAGGGGTAATGAGGCCAAGAGGGCCCATTTTGATGGTAAGCTCCAAGGTTTCAAAGGTGGTCGGTTTCATCAAGGTTTAGGGTCTTCTCATGCTCCTAATAGAAGGTTTGCCAACGACTACCCAAGGGGCTAAGGAGATGGTGGTGTGCTGCCTAATTCTATGTGTCCAAAATGTGATATGGGTCATGGTGGCCCATGTTTGAGGGATACCAATGCTTGTTTTGGTTGTGGGGAAGTAGGCCACAAGATGATTGATT
>JAOTQR010000345.1:0-19225 GCA_025774065.1 Solanum ossicruentum | reverse complement strand
ATACTATTTTCTCAAACAAAAAACTTATATATTATTTTTAAAAATCGATCTCAAATAAAAATGTTTCTATGGAAGGAGCTATAATAAATAAATATCATAGTTTCATCCCAAAAGGAACCAAACATTTTTATTTAAAAAAAAGGTTTTAAAACCTTACTCTCTTGAAATCAAAAAAATCTTTTATGAAATATTTTTATTCTTACGGGTAGTTTATTTTTTTTAATTCGTCTTAATTATATTACTTGATCAAGTTGTTTTCCTACTTGCTCTCACTAATTTTAACAATAGCATAAGAAATTAAAATTATGTGGTCTCTTAGATTAAGATTAATAAATCAAAATAAAAAATAGCTTTCCTATTATAGTCTTATTTGATCATTTAGTTATAAATGAATAATAGTAATAATCATGTTTTTTACGAGTTTTAATCAATTAACTTAAAAAGTGTATCACCTAGATCCTTAAGTTTATTTCTTTAGATAAAAAGTTTTCATAATTTATCTGTCACCTATTTTATTTAAATTTCTTTTTATCACTTAGATTTAATCTAGAATTTAAAATTTGAGACCTTACTTGTTATTTGCAACCCCCACCCCCCACATAAGACATGAGACACGGTCGGAACCTGAACTTACAGACCTCAAAGGGTGTCCAACACCTTCCCTTCAAGGTAATTTGAGCCCTTACCCAATCTCTGGTAACTCGATCTTTTTAATTTAGTATTAAGTTAGAAATAGTATCCTAATGCATTCAAAAACATTAGGTGGCGACTCTTCTTTATCTTCCCTTTTTAATCCCAAAAGAGTTGTTTGCTACAACGTCATCTAGGTTCCTATTTTTCACGAGAAAAATGAGGCGTGACAGAATGATGACTATGCTGGGGATATTAGGCTCTTACCATTACGTATTTGTGTTTTATATGGGTTTGTTTATTTATTATTATTATTAATATTTATCTTTTACTAACTTAATTGTATTTTCCTTTTCCCCCTCTAACTTTACCCTTTCCTTCCCCTTCTCTCTTCCCCTTTAATATTGTTATTTATTTCCTTCCCTCCCTACTAATATCCCCCTTCCTCTCCTTTATCTACTTTAACATCCCCCTCTTCCTTATCCCCTGTAACTTCCCCTTTTCCCGTTTCCTTTTTCCTCCCCTTTTATTTGCTTTAAAATTTTATTTAACACTTGCTAATTGTTACTATTTTTGATAAATGACATTTCGTTCATATACTCCCTCACTTGGGATCCTCTTTTTTTCTTTTCTTGTGATGTTGTGCCTTTGCGCTTCTCAAAAATTTCTCTTCAAAATCCAAAGTATAGAGAGATGACTAAGCATGGCGTAAGCAGATAGTTTTGGCTACCGTGGGACCATGCACCTTCTCACATAGAAAATCTAGTCTATGTCTAACCCATTCACCTAGAAACCTAGGATAGACTTTATCCACCCTTGAAACTAGGTCATGCATGCATAAGCCTTAGGTAGTTTGACACTTGGGATCAACCTATATCGTAGCAGCCGTTTAAGTCTAATGGGTCCAATCACTTTATAGACAAAATATTGCATATTATGTGTCTTTGTGAAATGAGATAAAATTAATTCAAGATAAATATGTCATATAAAGTTTAGAACATTTTCTATTTGTTGTGTGCAAATTTCATGTCTTGCTTAAATTTCTCCAAAGCCCGCATGGTAGTGTGTGTGAATCATAGACTCAAAGGGGTTGTAGAACGATATCAAACAAGAGTATACTATGGAAGTCCGTCAGTTATTAGGTGGTTTGACTTTCCTACTCTTCATCTCTCCCAACAGTTACCTAATCAAGGCCCTGTTGAGATTCTAGGACCCTGCAAGAATAATCTTTAAGTTCATAGATTTTGAGATGACCCTCACCATAGAGGAAATTGGTAGGTTCACTGAACTAAGCTACCATAGGCGTCGCATGATCATTCCTCACAAACAATCAATGAGGAAGTTTCATAGATCTCTAGGATTAAGATACAATACGAGTTTGACCTCTCTTAACTTTGATTTGATCTCTTTTTTTTTATACTCTCGTTTCGGTCACAAAAATGGTCATAAATCACATTAATGACTTCACCCTCGCACTGTTGGGTACATTGGTGTTACCTTGAGAAGAAGGCAAAATAGACACTTCTTTGAGTTCTGTGGTTCGACCATTGGCCTAGAGGGATAGGTCATGCTAATGTAACTTTGGTTCTAATGATCATTGTTGAAATAATGAGGGAGCTGTCCAAATGTGTTAGAGGCAAAAGGTTCTTTGAGGGGTGCTACTTGTGATTACAAATATTGGCAATTGAGCACTTCTATAGATGACCTACCATATATGACTATCTAGATGGAATGGGGAACAAGATTCACACTTACATAAGGAGAATGTCCAACTTTAATGCTTCAAGGAATTGGGGAACGATATGTTTTTATGAGAGGACTCTCTGTGTATGAGATTCAATGGAAATATAATTGGTTGTGCATCCAACATGCCAAGGTAAGGTGTGATGAGCTTTATTACATTGAACTTATTGGTCTGAAAGTGGTTCAAGCATATGCCCCTTTACGAGTTCTTCGTCCGGTTAGGCTAATCCAAATGATTCCACTAAAACATGTTCATAGCTGAGTATGACTTTGGAGAGGGAATTCCATAAGTCCAATACATAATGGGAAGATGGGAGAGGGCTATTAATGTCCAAGTCCAAGAGCCTTATCCTTACTGCTCACCTAAGTACTGTGTCTGGCTTCTAGAAGATACTGAATGAATAGACCTCGATCAAGGTGGACGTCCTGGGTTTGAAGACTTAGAGGAGAAAGTTGGTCCCACAATCTACTTAATAGAGACTATGGCATCACCCCAGAGATGAGAGAGCAAATCGTCCCTACATACAAAGATCTCCACATTTGAAGACCTTAGCTTTATTCTAGTCATTTCCTCCATGTCATCCTTTTACCGCTTAGGTCTTTATTTCATTCAAGTTTATTTTATTTTCTCATGATGTATTAGTTTGACTTTCTAATAAAATAACCTCATCTTATTTTTGTTTTGTTTATACTAACTCTAAACTCCAATTCACAAATTGTGGTTTGAATTAATTATCGCGGATCACTTGTTTGCCGTCTTAGGCCTACCTCTGGCTCAATGAGGTCCCTTACATTTTAGGAAAATTATCTTAAGATTACGTGCTTATTGTTATTATTTTAATCCCATGACATGGTTTTTGGTTGTTTTGTTTTTCCCTCCCCCAAGGTTGATTTTTTCACACATTCTGGCTTATTACACTAGATCAAAAGGGACTCCTCCTCCTCCTGCTCCACTCCAAAGTCTGAACAACAAAAGAAAAGGTATGATGGCTGACGACAACAGCAACAACAAAAACTTTGATATAGGGGCTCACTCTGCTAACTTGGTTTTGAGATTGGAGCGAAAGATTCTAGAACTTGAAGAACAAAATGGCTAGCATGCGAAATCTGGCTAAGCTATCCATTTCACTTGGCATCCCTTTTGGGGAGAAGATGGAAGAACAAGTTACTACTACCCAAGCCACACCTCTAAATCACCCTTTATTTGTGCAACCTACTTCCCATATGCAACCAAACCCCACCAGTATGCCACCCACAAATGCTCAACTTCCTAGCCATCACTTACAAAACCCATACCATTCAGACCCTTCTGAGCCAACATTATACCCTCAAAATGCTAGACATATTCCAATCATACCTCCTAAATCCACCATCAACACTTCTTATGCTCACGCCCCTAGAAAGTACAACCACAATCCTATATACATCAAAGCCACTCCTTATACCCATGACTGTAATGAATTAAAATCCTCCCAAAAGGGTATACTTATTAAATCTATGGCTGAGAAATTGGATAGTTTTACCAATCGCTTACAACATGTTGAAGCAATTAAAAGGGTAGTTGGTTTAAGCTATGAAGATTTATAAATACATCTTGATCTGGAACTGCCTGAAGGATACATAATCCCCAAGTTCGAGTTGTTCAATGGTAGTACCGATCCCACAGCCTACTTGCGTATGTATTGTGACAAGCTTGCTGGGGTAGGGAAGAGATGAAAAGATGAATGTAACTGTGTATGAGAGGTCTCACAGTGGAAGCCTTGACCTTGTACGTTGACCAATACGCCTGCAAATGGTCAAGTTAGGTAGACATGGCTTCCAATTTTATGGACCAGCTCGGGTTCAACACAGAGAATGCACCCGATTGGTTCTAAATCCAAAATCTAAAAAAGAAGCTTGGTGAGAAATTTAAGGACTATGTCATAAGGTAGAGGTCTGAGGCTGCTAGGGCCAAGCCTCCCATGGATGAGTCTCAAATGAAGGATTATTTCATTCATATGTAAGAGCCTCAGTTTTACAAAATGATGATGCTTGTCGCGGAGAAAAGTTTTGTTGATATCACCAGGTTCGGTGAGTGAATTGAGGAAGGTATTAAGAATGCTACCATCATCAACCTAGAATCTCTAAAAGGCACCAATAAGGCACTGCAATCTGGAAGCTTGCCTTAGAATTGCAAATATTAAGGAAGTGGGTGCAGTCATCTTGGCTCATGGAACCAAAAGCCCCATCAAATCACAAACTCCAACCCCACCTCTTTCTCATTATCCGATATCACCTTACCCTATGCCTTGTCCCCCTTAACCAACATATACTCCTTACCAAACTCCCCCTCCAAATACCAACAACCCATGTATCCCATTTATAATAACCAGCCAGCATACTACCAAACTACTCCACCACCACCGCTATCTCCTCAACAACCAAATTACAGAAACTGTCCCAACTTCGATAAGAGGCCCATAAGAAACTACACTCCTCTAGCCAAACTTATTGCCCAACTTTATAAAAGACTAAAAGAAGCTGACTATATCACACCAATCCCTTCTTTACCTATAGATACCTAAGCCAAATGGTATGATTCTAACAAGGTTTGTGCCTATCATTCTAGAATGAAATGGTGTACCATAGAGGCTTGTCGATACCTAAGAGACAAAATACAAAATTGCATAGATACCAAGACCATTCAACTAAAGGAATCTACACCCAATGTGTCTAATAACTCACTTACTGATCACTAGGTGAAGATGCTAGAATTAGGAGAATCAACAAATTTAGAAGGATACATATGGTTGGTAGAGCAAGATGAGTTAGTTGTTGTGGTAACTTAAACACCCTTCGTGGTATAAGGGCACGAACCATTTGAGGTAGAAGTTGGTGCACCTAAGCCTCTTTTAATAGTCACAAGAGCCCCTCAAGCAAGCTTTGACACTCATGACGTTCCTTTGAGCTATAACAAGGAAAAGACAACGGTGGAAGAAGCTGATGTTGCCCGGGGGTATCCTGCTCCGGGAGGATATACACTTCAGAATGCATGACTCAAGGAAGCTCGAGAAAGACCAAGCCTCCTATAATAAAAATAGAAGAGAGTGGTGTGTGGAAGAAAATACAAGCCCATCACTAACCAATTAAGTAATCTACCAGCTCAAATCTCTATCTTATTCCTCCTGTAGACATCAGAGCTTCACCAAAAGGCCTTGATGAGAGTGTTGAAGGAGGCTGATGTTTATGCTCCAACAGTTAAGCGGTTGTAGTCAAGTATAAACCTAATAAGAGGTTAGGATCGAATCCACAGGCAATACGGGGCTTGAATAAGTTAGCCCACTATCAATTATTTCAAGTGTCAATCACTATATTCTCTAAAATAGGGGGGTTGTGATTCAAATGGAAGAACAAAAATAGACACTACACTAATTATGTAAGAAGACAATCAAAATGAGGTACTACTTGGGAATTGTATTCCCCATGATTCATTGACTCAATTACCATAAACAACATGACTCTAATTAGGAATTTTCATGCATGATGGTAACTTAGGTTCTTCCATTCCTCCTGTGAAGGTGAAGGTCGAATTTCACCATAAGGCTTGGTCGGCAACCATGGTGTGCCAACTAACCATTACCCATTGTCCCAGTCAACCTCCCTTTGGTCACGTTTGGTTGATTTGATGAGAACATATCAATCGAATCTTGTCATCTACTTCCTTTTTCCTATTCATCACTTCCTTGGTCGGGATCATGATAGTAGGCGGGATTTGGTGTTGGCCACCACCAAACAACAATCAATGTGAAGGGAAATAAGAAATACATGCAAAAACCCAACTAAAGAAATGCACAAAGTGTAGGTCATTTCATGTCAACTACTCATGGTTCATACAACCCCAAGTTGTGGATGCTTAGCCACTCATGGCTAAAGCAAAATCAACAATAATGAATAAGAGAAATATAGTTGAGAGATTACCCAAAACAATGAAGAACAAATACACCTTCAAGTTGAAAACCACAAGCTTGGATTAATGGAAGATAAGTAAAATGTGGTTTTTCAATCCCCCAAAATGGGTCTTCAAATAAAAAAATGGAAATCTACATTAAACCCTAGAAATGTTCTTAGAATATTCAAGGTTGTGGAATCTAAGAAATGTTCAAAAGTCTCCTACTAAAACCCTGATATTAAATATTTATACTATTTAAAAAATCACCCTAAAATTAAATAGAAAATACAGCTGACAGCAGGTACATCTTGCAAATACGACTCGTAGGCTAACTTACGAGTCATAATCAGGATTACATAGTCAGCACTGGCATTTAGTATTTGACTGCTATGACCCTCTATATGAGTTGTCGCTTGGGCTACGATTTGTATGCTCCTCTCGTAGTCTAGGCCTGCAGTTCTTGGTGCAATTCTTGAACTCTTTGGAAGTTGCTACGATACCCATCTATACGAGTTGTAGAGAGATATACGACTCATAGAGTGGCCTCGTATGGCTGACCTTTATTTCTCAAATTTTTTATTTTGCTCTCTGGAGCTTGCTATGAAGGGCATCCTACTATTCGTAGCATGAGCTATGACTCGTATGGTGGCTCGTAGGACCTGACTTGATCAAAATTTGTACTTTTCTTCCCAAAATCATGCAAACCTGTATTTTCTATACAACTAACACAAAAAATCATAAAAGCCCTAAAAAAGTCGCATTAAGAACATGCAAAATCCTATATTTTAAGCACCAAATATGTTGTATTTTGACAGCACATCAAGACCCTCAATGTAGAACTGTTGCTTGTCCTCAAACGACGACTCGATCTAAGTAGACAATGAGAAACACATTGCAATTACTGTAGTGGCATATACATCAATTAACTCTTGTTCAAGTACCCAACCCTTATTTTCAAAACTGATTACAAAGCAAAACAAAACACAATGATGCATCCGATAATCCAACTATGACAAGTGAAAGAGTATCAACAATGCACAATCATTGAACTAGTCATATGTCAATCATGCAATGCAAATGCCCTCATAGAAAATAAGTCCCTTTGTTTCACTCAAAAAGTAATCAAGTTTCATGGACTGTGCAAGCATTCTCACTCTCACAAATGAAATTCATGCATGATAACTAACACTATAGGCTTGCCCCTATACTCAAACTCTGGACTATTGACTAGTTGAATTTAGATCACTTTAGGAATTAATAGGCTTGCAACGTAGGCTCATGGGGTTTGGTATGACATATTAGGCAAGTAGTGACTAAAGGCTATCCTTGAAGCACGTTTCTGGACACTCCTACCTCCATAATTGAACCATTTTCTCTATATCCTCCCTCATTCTTCCTTTTCAAGCTTTTCCGTATGCTTTCTTGCCCTTTTCCAGATGTGCCTTATTTATGAACTCATTTTGCTATTCTTCTTCAATCCAAGACAACTTTTCTTTTCTTTTTCTCACCCGGCACATGATTTTTCTTTTCTTTCTTTCTTTCCCTACTAACTACCTTATTTTCATTACTTTGCCACAATAAAGGTCACCCTTAACTTAGGCTTTTAGCTTGAGGTGAAGCACACAATATCTATTCCCTAAACCAGGGCCACTACTTGTAGCTACCCTCAACTTAGACTTTTAGCTTCAATCAAGGTTCATATGTTCAGGGACAGACCAGGGCCAATATCAAGGTGTTTCACAAAATAAGGCTAGGCAAGCTAGGTGTCAAGAAAGAAGAGGTATAGGAAAAGCTCAAATATTTAGAACAAGGGATCAACTATCACATTTGGTAGTTCATTTAGGCAACAGTGAGCTCACTAAAATAACAATGATCTAAGATCTTTTTACAATCAACCACATCTCCAATCTAATCTTAGAGTAACAAGGCAAGTTCTGAGTCAATATGCAATGTATGAATGCGACAAAATAAGCTCACACATACATGGCATGGAATACACAATCAACATAGACTCACAGGTCATGCTTCAAGTATCAACTTTCCTTCTTCTTATTAGAACAAACATTGCCAAATAAACATATGCAAGACTGCAATGATAACCAACAATCTTAAAAAAATTTGAGGGTACCTAATTTTCAAAATATATTCATAAAATACCTCAAGATTACACATGACAAAAGATAATGAGCACTATATATCTACAAATCATATGCACTGCCTAAACATGCCGGTTTAGCAAAAACTGAAAACATCCATAAGGAAAAAGAAACACGACAAGAAAACCTTGGAATCAAAAATAGGGAAAGTTATAGACTCAAGGCTACTCGGACTTTACCCTAATCCATAACTTCCCACACTCCACCAAAAGAAAATACTTTGTCCTCAAAGTGAACATATATATGTATACCAAAAACCAAAAATTTAAACCCAAACATCCAAAAATAATTAAGACCAACATTCAAATGAAAACATTCAAAAGTATCCAAAAACCAACATGGAAATATTGTCTGAAGCAAGAAAAAATCATCTATAAGCAGCAATAAGGACAAGGGTCAAAAGTATCAAACACATGGTGCTCAAGCACCAGCATCTCTCTAGTCCTGGGGGTCGTGGTCCTCCTCAGAGGGCTGGGCTGCAGCTGTACCTGAGCTCCCTTCTCCTTATGCCATCCATCGCTCCCGATCTTTCCTCAACGCATCCATAGAAAAGGACTCTCGCACCAGCTCATCAGTAATCCGCTCCTCTTGTGCTACCACCTCATTAATAGTCCTGGGTATCTTTGGCTCACCGCTGCATCATCACTCTCGAGGGGTCTCTTCTTGTGGGTATGCGAATAGTCGTCAAATAAGTCAAGCACAACATTACCCGTCGGTACCTCCTCCAGGACTGCTATCGGAGCTTCTAACATCTTCAACAAGCCGGCCTTGAACTTGGACAACTGATCCTTCATAGCAACTATATCAGCGGGTCATGCACCCTCAAGTCGTCACCGCACCCTATCCTCAAAGGCATTAACCCTGGCATCGACTTCATTAACTCTCTGTTCTATAATCTCATGAGTGTATTTCCTGGCCCTCTCCTCTGAATTGTAGATTATCTGACGGACCCATGGTTTGATATGGCTCGTCAATCTGCTCAGCTGGAGCTCCATCTTGGCTAACCTACGCACCAAGGCCTAAAAAGCAAATGCAGACATAAGAGGAAAGTCTACAGAATCAACCTGAGTAGTGGGAGTGCTAGCACAGGTATATCTAATGATGGCATCGCTCAACACCTCGAGGCGTCTCTAAAACAATTGGAGTAGAACTGGTGGTGGCTGGAGTGGACTTCTGAGTCTGTGTCTCTAAAGGAAAGGGATTTGGAATAAAAGGAAGAGCAGCTCACTATAGGGCCACCAGGTTTTCATCAGCCTTAATCAGGTTGGGATCCATGGTGCACACGGACTCTACATATGGGTCATGATGGTGATCGACACAAACACCTGACTCACTGCACAAACGCTGAATCAATATAGGGAATGACAGTGAAGTGTTAGTTCGGACAACAGACTCCTGCATCTGCTCTGCCATGACTCAGACCCAATCAATATCGTACCCATCTAGGATGTGACTATTAGTACAACTCTCTCTAAGGTGATCACATTAACCGTAAATATAGGTCTGATGTGCCAACGGATAATAGACCACCAAAATTTAGCCCAAAATGAGAGGTGGGATTTTACGATTTGATCGGCATTATTTATGAGCCACGTAGGTTCAAGAGCCTTCTCATAAATCTGGCTGACTATTCACCTGAGGAGCTCATTTTTTACCTCAACATCCTTCTTGCTCACCTCTTTTCTCATTTTTGCAATTCTATCATTATACTATGTGGTGGAATAAGGTACCCTTTAGTTCAACCCGAACTGAATCCTCCTAATCATCTCTTCTGAGACGTCCACTATTTGACCCCTAAATAAGACCTCTCGTAACCTTGTCCACTCTATAGGTTTCTTCCCTCTAAGAAGATCTCGGAGAATGGTAGCATAGTAGGGGCATACTAGCCTAACCACTGTTACAAAGGGAGAACTTGCCCAACCGTTGTGATATCCACCTTAGCCCATGTCTATCAATCTCAACATCTAAGCCTGGCACCTGGTCCAACCCAGAGTCATTCAGCCTCGATTCCTTATGAAACTGCCTGACAGGCTTCCCCTATCCTTTCGGCTCCAATCCCTTATCATATATATATTTCATCCGAGGGATGCCCCATCTTGGGTTGGCTGGAGACTATGACTTTGCTTTTTCCTGCTCAACATGTGATGCCTCCTATGATTCTATCTCACTGTGAGTAGGACTCATCTGCGGCAAACTACTACTGGACCATTACCATTGCCCTTCTCCTCAGACTAGCAGGGACTACCCACTTCTATCGGGGCCTGTGCAGTGCGGGCTTGAACCTGAGGCACATTTTCCTCGGGGTATATTAGGACAATGTGGACTTCCACAGATCCCTCGAATTGCTGAGTCTTGAATGACTCATCAATCAACTTCCTCTAGAAGGCCTAGATAGCGTGTTTATCTTTTGGAGGCATTGTTCCTGAAAATCAACCCCATAACACAAAATGAGCACCATAATGTTTAATCAAGTGGGGCTCACGTAAGAGAACAAATAAAGAATAATAAAAACCAACAAAAGAAGCACAATTTCACTAAACCAATTGTAGGTCTGTAGATACGAGGCACAAGTATGACTCGTAGGGTGACCTATGAGTCATACAATAGCCTCGTAATGCCAAGGTACCTAAGAAAAATCTATTCTAAAATCAGGTATGAGGCACAGTTACTACTCGTATAGTGACCTACGATGCACAGGTATGACTCATAGGGTGATGTATGAGTCGTAATCTGGGCTCGTACCAAATTCTAGAAACATTTTGAAACACAAGTTAGGCCACGAAACCCCCATTACGATTCATAATAGGTACTATGAGTCGTAGGTGGGCCTCATATGGTAAGTGTTAAGGAACCATAGGTGACTGGTGCCTCCCACGAGGGACCACTACGACTCATAGAGTGACCTACAAGTCGTAGAGGGTCCTGTAGCCGAAAAGAAAAGGCACCTGTTGTGCCTGTAACCTTGCCGCAAAACTAAACATCATTCAAACCAATAATCAATAGCATCGAAGCAAGATTTTCCCATTATGTCAAGCACACAAACAAACCATTATCCAAAAATGTTAACTCAAGTCAAGAATTATCCCACAAAGATACACTCATAATTGAAACCAACAAACAATACTCCCCAATCGCAGTTGAGAAATACCCGCAAATAACTTCTCCCAACATACTAACACACACACTAACACCATGATGTGAATTCATAGGAGTCCAAAACAAATCAAACAAAAGGTGTCTCAAGTTATCCATTCCAACCCAAACATAAATTAATGACCCAATTTCAACACCGACGTGATTTACAAATTGATCACCCATAAATCATGCACCATACATATATGATCAACATGTCAACATCACAACCACCCAACAAGAACAATCACACAATTTAAAATCATACTAGGGGATTTAAAATGACCAAGCCCTAATACACATGCTTATACAACCATATTCTCATGAGCAAACTCAATAGTATCACTACACACACAATCATTCTCCAATATACAGGAATAATAGCAAGTGTGTGTAACTTTAACCAAGAAGACTTGTCGAGTGCTATATTGAAAACAACAAGAAGCACTGAGGGAATAATGGAGAGGCCAAAACCCTAGAATCTCAATCTTGCTAGAAAAACTCGTTAGAATCTAGTGGGAATTTGTTTGGAATAGTAGAAAATAGTGCTTGGAAGGTCTTGGGGGGAGAAAAATCATTTAAATGAGGGAAATAAGGGGTCAATTGAATATTTGACCCCCTAATATACTCAACTGGGTCGACTTCTAAAAATTCTACATTTCGGGGCTACGAAACCCCAACTATGAGTCATAGAGCTTCCTACGACTCGTAAGTCCTAGTCTTGTAGCAGACCCCAACACTTAAAAAAATTATAATTCATACCTGGGCACTACGAACCCCACTTACGACTCGAAGGATGACTTACGAATCATAAGGTTATCTTGTAGTATGTGTGCTAACATTAAATCTTTACTGTTTTCCTCTATGAGGCATGACTTTGAGTCGTAGTGTGCACTACGATTCGTAGGCCTAATCATAGCGGCTGCTCTAAATGCAATTTTCTTCAATTCTTTAGCTCTTGATTTATACCTAAAAATGAAGCCTCAAAATACACCAATTTCCAAAATAACACGATTGATCCAATGTCTTAACACTCAAATTAAACACCAATCTACTACATAACAATTCAAAGTACAAAAATAAACTTAAGAACAAGCCAAAATACATAAATGATACTTGTGTTACCTCTCAGAAGCACCTTGTTTAGTGTTATGGTTCAACTTTGTCAACATGAGTACTCAGAATTCCTCATGGGTCAATGGGTTCTAATCATCACTCCTATGATATCTCCTCTGGTCTCTTTGCACAACTCTAACTGTGTGAAAAATTACTCAACCCTATCATCAAGTCATTGTATTGCCATTGCTTATCGGTCCACTTTGTCGTTTGCCTTGATGACGTCAAACTTTATCCCTTGTATCACCTCTTCTTGCTCATTGATTTTTGTTAGCAACTGTAGAAGTATCTGCTTAATCCTTGAGAGTTTATCGCTGATACATTGTTGATGTGGTAGCCTGAGCCAATTGGTCATACCCTACTTTCTTGTAACACTTGAGCTTCCCCTTGACACACTAGTAAAGGCCACTGATTGTTCTTGAAGTGTCTAGTAAACTTGGCTGATGGTAGAAAAATTTTCCCATGTACTCGATAACCTCACTAAATGGTTGTCTCAAGAATGCCCAACAGTCTCCTCCAAATAAAGCATCAACTTGTAATTGTAGTTCGGAGCTCAGTGCTCGATAGAAATTTTTGACTAACACATCATTTGTTAGACCATGGCTTTGATTTTTCTTCAAATATTCTTGGTACCTTTCCCATGTTATGCCCAATGATTCTCCCGAAACCCTCTTAAAGTTAACAATCGAGTCCACCAGTTTTTGCTTGTCAGGTTTGTTGTAAAAGTTCATAAGGAAAACCCTTTGCACTTCTCCCTCGTTATCTAGTGGGAGGTAGACCACCACTCCGCAACTTCACCCCTACGAGTCATAGGGAAGGTCTAAAAAGCCATGGCATCCCAAGCTGGATGTCGTGTCCTAAGCACCCCTCTTAATGTTTGAGCAAAATGCTAGAGGTGGGTATAATTGTCTTCAGACTCTTTCCCATAGAATGGGATACGTCTTTGCAAGGATTCCAATAAATCACTTATGATGTAGAGATTTTGTTTGGTCATTGTGCTAATTAACCTGTAAATAAAACTAGGCAACAAAACAAAAATAATAGTAAAATACATGAGAAACAAGAAATTAACATTTGAACTAACTAATAGTGAAATCAAGTTAAGAACCTAGCAGTATTCCCTGGCAACGACGCCATAATTTTTTATGTTCACGCTCTAACAGTAAAGCAGTCGTACTCAAGTATAAACCTAACTAAAGGTTAGGGTTGAATCCACAAGAAATATAAGGCTTGACTATGTTGAACCACTATCAATCATTTCAATTGTCGATCACTATGTTCTCCAAAATAGGGGGGTTGTGATTCAAATAGAAGAACAAAAACAAACACTACACTAATTATGCAAGAAGAATGCAAGACGGTAACTTAGGTTCTTTCAGTCCTCCTGTGAAGGTGAAGGTCAAATTTTACCATCGTGCTTGGTTGGCAACCATGGTATGCCAACTAACCATTCCTCATTGTCTCAGTCAACCTCCCATGGTCAAGTTTAGTTGATTAGATGAGAACACATCAATCGAATCCTGTCATCTACTTCCTTTTTCCTATTCATCACTACCTTGGTCGGGATTGTGATAGTAGGCGGGGTTTGGTATTGACCACCATATAACAACAATCAAAGCGAAGGAAAAATTAAAAATACATGCAAAAACCAAACTAAATAAATGCACAAAGTCTAGGTTGTTTCATGTCAACTACTCATGATTCCCACAACCCCAAGTCATAGTCCTTAGCTATTCATGGCCAAGGCAAATTCAACAACAATTAATAAGAGGAACATAGTTGAGAGATTACCCAAAATAATGAAGAACAAATATACCTTCAAGTTGAAAACTATAATCTTGGACTAATGAAAGATAAGTACAATGTGGTTCTTCAATCACCCAAAATGGGTCTTCAAATAAGAAAATGAAAATCTACACTAAACTCTAAAAATGTTCTTAGAATATTCAACAGAGGATATTCAAAGTTGTGGAATCTAAAAATGTTCAAAAGTCTCTTGTTAAAACCCTAACATTAACAATTTATGCCATTTACAAAATCACCCTAAAAATTAAATAGAAAATATATTTGGTAGCAGGTACTTCTCACAGATATGACTCGTAGGGTGACCTACGAGTCATAATCGGATTTTCATAGTCAGCACTGACATTTTGGACTTTATTGCTACGATCCTCTATTATAAGTCATAGCTTGGGCTACGACTCGTAGCTCCTCCAATAGTCTAGGCCTGCAGTTCTTGGTTCAATTCTTAAAAACTCTAAAATTTGCTATGATCCCCTCCTATACGAGTCGTAGAGAGACCTGTGACTCGCAGAAGGGCCTCATACTGCTGACTTTCACATCTTAGATTTTTTATTTTGCTCTCTGGAACTTGCTACGAAAGGTATCCTATGACTCATAGCATGAGCTACGACTAGTAAGGTGGCTCGTAGGACATGACTTGATCAATATTTGCCCTTTTCTTCCCAAAATCACACCAACCTATATTTTATGCGCAACTAACAGAAAAATTCATAAAAATCATAAAAAGTCACATTAAAAACTTGTAAAATCCCTAGTTTTGAGCACCAAATGTGTTGTATTTTGACAGTTCATCCGAGGCCTATATTCCATCCAATAATACAGAAGGAGAAATGGCGCTCATTGATAGGCAAGTGTTCGAAGCATACAAGATATCCTTTCACGAGGATGAACTTTCACCTAAAGAGACCGCCCATAACCGAGCTATTTATATCACCACCTAATACAAAAATAAAGTGATTACCAAGGCTTTGGTTGACCCAAGTTCTGTATTGAACATTTTCCCAGTTGGCCCTATCAGAAGGTTAGATATCTGACAAAGATCCAAACATATAAGATAAATGTGAAGGCCTTCGACTACTCCCAAAGCTACATTATTGGGAAGATCACACTGCACATGATTATTGATCCAGCAACCTTCCCTTTACATTCCAAGTGATGGACATTCCTGCTTCTTACAACCTATTACTCGGACACTCGTGGATTTACATGGCTGGAGCAGTGCCATCCACCCTTCATCAATGCCTAAAGTTTGAATAGGAGCACGAAGAGGTAGTGGTGTATGGTGAGAAGGGACACACCATCTATGTTGTTAAAGAGCAGGATCACATGGACAGTGAAGTGTTCCACACTATGGAATTGATAGGAGATATTGAGCCGAAGCCTTGGAATAGCCAGAAGATTTTTAGTATGCTACTATGGTTGAGTTATAAACAAGGAAAAGGGTTGGGGGCCTGACTTCAAGGTATGTCCAATCCAATCTCGCAACATTGCAAAAATGATACAATAAGTTTGAGTTATGAAAGAGAAATGCCCATGAGAATGGGGGCATTGCACTTTGAGCTGCAACATCCTCTGCCATCATTATATCAAACTTTCCATTCCACAGGATTCCTCTTGAATAGTCTAGATGAAAAAGAAAACCTGCTAGAATGTTTGAGGAGTTTATTCATAATGGAGGATTCTCCTCCCGGGGCTAAAGAAGAGTTGCTAGAAGAAGAAGTCGAAACCCCAAAAGCACACTTTTGGGAAGCTTTTGGGTTATATTGTCAGTTATCGAGGTATAGAGCTAGATCCAACAAAAACCAAGGTCATCTATGATCTCCCTCCTCCGAAAAGCAAGAAAGAAGTGATGAGTTCTTGGGCAGATGCAACTACACCAATCATTTCATAGCCCAGTCCACTGTTATATGTGAGCCAATCCTCAAGCTGTTGAAGAAGGAAACTGCTATTAAATGGATCCCAGAATGTCAAGAAGCATTTGATAAGATCACGGACTATTTTTCCCACCATTTGGTGCCGGTTCCTCCTAAGTTTGGTTGGCCATTGCTACTATACCTATCGGCTATGGATAATATCTTTGGATGCATTCTAGCCCAACATGATGAAAAAGGAAGGAAAGACCGAGTGATCTACTACATGAGTAAGAAGTTTACATCGTATGATGCTTGATACTCCTTGCTTGAGTGCACTTACTGTTCTTTGACTTGGGTATCTCAGAAGTTGTGACATTATCTTTCAGAACATATGACATATTTGATCTCAAGGATAGATTATTTGAAGTATATGTTTCAAAAGCCTATGCCAACATGTAAATTGGCAAATGACAGATATTGCTGACCGAATTTGGCATAGTCTAAGTCACACAAAAAACATTGAAAGCACAACTATTAGCCGATCATCTGGAAGAATACAAGCCTGTGAAGACTTATTTTCATGATGAAGAAATTGCCTTTGTAGGAGAAGACATCTTTGAAGAATATAATGGTTGGAGGATGTTGTTAGATGGAGCCAAGAATGCAAACGAATCAGGCACTGGGTCTGTTTTAGTCTCACCAACAGGTCAACATTATCCAACATCAGCCAAGCTCAAACTTCATTGCTCCTACAACATGGCTGAATATGAGGCTTGCATCTTAGGACTCCGATTAACAATCAATTTGGATGTCAAAGAGATCTTGGTAATTGGGGATTTAGATTTATTGATTCCCCAGGTACAAAGTGAGTGGGCGGTAAGAAATCAAGAGCTTCTATTATATTTAGACTATGTGTGAAAGCTCTGCAAAAGATTCACTAAGGTGGAATTCAAACATATTCCATGAATCCAAAATGAGTTTGCAGACACTTTACCCATACTATCTTCTATGATTCGGTACCTTGATCAAAATTTCATTGTTCCCATTCGCATTCATATAAATGGGCAGTCTGCATATTGCTTTTATGCTGAAGAACTAGATAGGCAACCATGGTACAATGATATCCATGTATATGTAAAGAGTAATTCTTACCTAGAGGATGCATGAAAAGTCCAAAAACACACAATTGTGAGGCTAGCGAATGAATTCTTCTTAAATAGATAAATCCTATATAGGAAGACTCCTAATTTGGGTGTGCTAAGGTACGTTGAAGCTAAAGAGGCATCTAGACTTGTAGAGAAGAGCTACGTAGGAACGTGTGGTCCTCACATGAATAACTTCACCCTTGCAAAAAAGATCCTCAGATTAGGTTATTTTTGGTTGACATGGAGACAGACTACATTTGATATGTTCAGATACGTCATCAATGCCACACCCATTCAGACATGATCTGTGTTCCTCCCAAAGAACTCCATGTCACTAACTCACCTTGGCCTTTCACAACTTGGAGCATGGATGTCATTAGTTCCATCGAACCAGCGGCATCAAACAAATACAAATTTATTCTAGTCACAATTGACTACTTCACCAAAAGGGTTGAAGCTACATCTCATTAATCTGTCAGTAAGAAGGTTATCGATGATTTCGTCAAGAACAACATCATTCAGCTTGGGGTGCCCGAGACAATTATCACTCATAATGGCACCAATCTCAATAGTGATCTGATGAAGGAGGCTTGTGCTTGATTCAAGTTCAACCATCAAGTTTCCACCGCATACAGATCCTAGATGAACGGAGTGGTAGAAGCTGCGAATTAACATCAAAAGAATACTACATAAAACAATCAATAATCATAGGCAGTTGCATGAGAAGCTATCATTTGCACTATTGGAGTATCTTACTACCATTTGAACTTCTACTGGAGCAACAACTTACTTTCTAGTTTATGGTAACAAAGCTATAATTCCTACCGAGGTTGAGATACCATCTTTGAGAATCATTCAAGAAGCAGAGTTGAGTGATGCTAAATGGGTAAAAAGAGGTTTGAACAATTGGCGCTGATTGATGGAAGAAGGATCAATGATGTTTGTCATGGAGAACCTTACCAAAGTAGAATGACCCAGCATTCAAAAAAAAGGTCAAAATGAAGTACTTCTCGTCTAGAAAATTAGTCTTGAAGCGAATCTTTCCAAATCAAGATGAGACCAAAGGAAAGTTAGCACTAAACTGGCAAGGTCCATATATGGTCCATCGCGTCTTGATAGGAGGAGCACATATACTCACAGAAATGGATGGTGAAATTTGTCCCAGACCTATAAATTTAGATGTTGTGAAGAAATCTTACATTTAGATTTTTTCTTATGCTCTTTGTATTTAGAACTACGTGAAACCTATTTCCCGTTTAAAAAGGATACGTAGGTGCTAATATGGAGCTTGGTCTTATCATAATAATATTATTATTCCCCCTTTTTTGATCATGGACTGGGGCAGAATTTTTTAGAAGATCTCAAAAATTCTTCTTGAAGAGCATATTCCTTATCAGACAAGTAACAGGGGCAGAATTTTTGAGAAGATCTCAAAAATTCTTTTAGAAGCATTTTCTACAAACTAGGGCAGAAATTTTGAGACGAGCTCAATATTCATGACAAATTTGCATAGACTTTACAAAAAAAAGTCATAATTCTACACTGAAAGCCTAATATTTGGGTAATCCAGATATGATTCCTCAATCGGACGTTGGATGTGTCTTCAAATGTACCACTACCGAAGATTCAATATTATTTATAAATTATTAACTATTTTGTCTTTTAAACTTATCAATATATGTGTGTATCTCTCTCTCTCTCTCTCTCTCTCTCTCTCTC
>JAOTQR010000325.1:0-19227 GCA_025774065.1 Solanum ossicruentum | reverse complement strand
TAACTTTAAGACATACTTCAATCCCAACAATTAATCCAAATAAATAATTAATTTTAGGAAATTTCGGGGTTTGACATGATTAACTATGTCTTCTGTATTCATTGTTTCATTATTGGTCCTAGTCATGAGTAGCTAAACCCACAACTTGGGGTTGTGGGAACCATGAGTATCTAACTTAGAAAACCCAGATTATCTGCAATTCTTAGAATGGGTATTTGTATGTATTAATCATTTCTCTTCATTATGAATATTTTCTAGTGGTGGTCAACATTAGAACTTGCCTAGTGTTACATTCCCGATCCAGGTGGTAATGAATAGGAAAAGAGAATGATTAGCAGGATTCAATAATGTGTTCTCGTCTAATCAACAAAGAGAGGTTGAATGGGACTATTGGTAATGGTTAGATGAGCACAATATGGAGATGGGCCAAGTCTCAGTAAAATTTGATCTTCACCTTTGACCAAAGGGTTAGAAGAACCTAAATTACCATCCTACATGTAATATTCTAGTTAAGAATTATAAAACTCGAGGAAGTTGAGTTAGTGAATCATAAGAAACACAATACCCTAAGTTGCTCTCCGTTATTGTTTGTCTTTCGATTTTAGTTATTCTAGTTTAATTTATATCGATCATTACAAAGCCCGTTTTTAGAGAATTAAGTTAGTTGATGTTTGAATTGATTAATGGTGAACCAAGTTGCAAAAGCCCCGCATTCCCCGAGGGATTCGACCCTAACCTTGGTTAGATTTGTTACTTAGATGACCACGTTTACTTCAAAAAGAGGTGTATCTTTAGCGTGATCAAAGAAAAATGGCATCGTTGCCAGGGAATATGCCGAGACTTTGATTTGGATTCACTAGTAGTATAATTCAATTGTTAATTTCTTAATTCTCTTATATTTTACTTTTGTTTAGTTTCTTTGCAGGGTATACTAGGTGCTATATGCCCAATATAAGGAGTCAAGGCATTCCCTTAGCTCCAATTGATTTAGAGATTCAACGGGTTACAAGGAGAATAGATCAAGCCAATGCTAATACCGCGGTTAACGAAACTATGAATCAGAATGATGATGATGAGGATAAGGATAACAATCCACCACCATTGGAAAATAGGCCACAACCTAAGGATTTCAATAAGAATGTTTATGGATGGAATCAATATAGGTTGAATCCCATGACCATGGACGTAATGGGAGCTATAGTGTTGCTACCATTACTGACCGACACTAAGTTCATGGTTCCAAGTGGATTGCTCAAAATGCTTCAAAATCGTGGTTTGTTTGCAGGTCTACCTTTAGAGGAATCTCATAGCCATCTGCATAATGTAGCCTTTTCTGCAAGAGTGTGATAGGAACCCAAAATCTTTCCATGGATGTTGTTAGGTTGCGTGTGTTCCCTCTATCTCTCACTGGTATTGCTGTATGGCTATCTGAACTGCCACAAAGCTTAATCACTAGTTGCATGGATCTACAGAAGTCCTTTTCTGAAAGGTACTTTCTGAGGTCAAAGAAGCTCAAATTAAAATATCAATCAACAATTTTGAGCAATTGATGGTGATTCAATTAGTACAACATGGGAGAGATTTATGAAGTGTTTAAGAAGTGTGTCAGACCATAAAATTGTTGACAAAACCTTGGTAGATATTTACTATCGCGCCCTCAATGAAAATAATCAAGCTTATGTTGATACTATAATGGGGGCATGTTCTTGGATCAATCGTTCACAAGGATCACCGAGAGAATGGAGAAAGTGGTCAAACCAATCGTGCATGGGGACAAAGAGATAGAGCTTCTACAAGAAGCTCATATGTTGTGAATGTTAGTTCAGAGAAAGCTATGATCAACAGGGAGATCAAGCAATAACTTGCTCAACTCCGCATAAGTATGAATTTGGTGGTTAAGTAGAACCAAGAAAGAGTTCATGTGGTAGTCCACCAACCTCCTAGAGTGCCCATGTATGGAGAGCATTATTATGATGAGGATGTTTGTTTCATTAGTGATCAAGTGGTGGCCTTCCAGAACAATGCCTAAGGGTCCAATGTAGACTATTGGCGTCAAAGTTCTAAAAACTAAGGTCAGAACTATAATCGAGAAGGTGCTTATGGAGATAATCGTGAGGGTTATTTTGAAAGGAATAGGGTGCTAGAAGCCAAGTAGGGTAGAAGAGATGATAATGGTCCATATGTGTCACCGCATAATCATGATGCCAAGGCTAGCAATTCAAGGATTGAAGAGATGTTTGACCGATTGATGAAAAATACCAAAACACAAGATGAGACTTTAAAGGGAATAAAATATGATATCTCTAGCATACATCAAAAGATAGAGTCTCATTTGGTGGCCATCAAGAACCTTGAGCAACAATTCGGCCAAGTGTCTACACAATTGAATTAATGCCAAAAAGGTATATTGCCAAGCAATACGATTCAAAATCTAAAGAATGATGGACATTGTACGGCAGTCACAACTAGAGGAGTTAAGAGTACCATTACTCCTCCAATGCCAATAGGTGTGGATGATGTGCATGAAGAGATAATTGTGGAGAATGTTGTGAATGAAAGAGAAGAAAGCAATAAAGATGGGGTAAGCGATGAAGTGTTAACACTTTAACACTGCCCCAAAGCCTCCTCCTCCTTTTCCCCAAAAACTCAAACAAAAGGCGGAAAGATGGTAAGTTCAAATATTTCCTCTCTATGTTAAAGAAATTGTCCATCAATATTCCTCTTATAGAAGCATTGGAGAAAATGCTCGGTTATGCTAAATATATGAAGGATTTGGTGACTAAGAAGTGTACCGTAAGCCAAGACTTTTCGTATGAGCTCCAATATTGTAGTGACATTACCATCAAGTCCTTAGTTTAGAAAAGGGAAAGCCCCAGTGCATTTACCATCCCTTGTACCATTGGTGATGTAGAGTTTGCAAGGGCGTTGTGTGATTTAGGTGCTAGTATAAACTTGATGCCTCTTGCAATCTTCAAAAATCATGATTTGGGATTTCCTACTCCTACGATAATGAGGTTGTTAATGGCGGATAAACAATCAAGAAATCAGAGGGAATACTTTTTGATGTGTTGGTGAAAGTTGACAAATTCATATTCCCAGCAAATTTTGTGATTCTTGATTGTGAAGTTGATTTTGAGGTCGCTATTATATCGGGAAGACCATTTCTAGCCACATGGAGAGCCCTGTTGGATATGGATTCTGGTCAACTCAGATTTAGGGTGAATCATGAAGAAGTGGTTTTTGACATCCGCTAATCTATGAAGCATCTGGATGAACTGAAAAGTGAAGTTTAGGATGTTGAGGAATTCTGAGTAATCGTGATGACTAAGTCGTGCCATGACAATAAGTCAGGTTCTACTTGTGAAGCAAACCAAGCATTTTTCATATTCTAGCTTAGTTTTGATATTTATTTCAGTTTTTAATTTTGAGTTGACTGTTTGTTTATGTTTTGATTGATATTTCTGATGTTGGGTCTGTTGTATTTAAGGTGCAAGTGCATTTTGAGAAGAGCATATAGGTTCAAGACAAAAATTGCATCTGATGCAGTCTCTATAACTAGGATTATGAGTCGTATTGCACTTTATGACTTGTTGCCCTGTCTCGTAGAGAGTTATAGTGAGTAGGTTTAAAGTGCACTCCACCTATGAGTAAACTTTACGACTCGTAGTATATACTATGAATCGTGAATGGAGTTCGTAGAACCCAAGTATATTTTCAAAATTTTCTAAAGTGTTGAGTGATCTATGAGACCAGGACCTACGACTCGTAGACCAAGCCACAACTTGTAGTCGGTCATAGACCCGACTCAGTAATTTTTAAAGGTGAACCTGGTAAGGTATATATAGGGGTCAAAATTATTTTGACCCCATATTTCACCCCAACTACCGCAAAATTACCCCAACCTCTTCCACCAATCCACTTCCGACCAATTTTCCAACGCTCCAACTCTATTTATGGCAAGAGATTCTGGCAACTAGAGTTTTACATCATTCTTCTCCTTTTGCTTTCTCCAGTTCATCTGCTCATGTGGTAACTTCCTTGGTTGATATTAACTCCAAAATTTATTTTGCTTTGAAAGATTTGAATAATGAGTGAGATTAAACTGGTGCCAAGGCATGTAATGCCTATTTAAGTTGAAATTGTGAAGGAGAATCTATGATTGCTTTGAGTTGAATTGATTGTTTTTTCCTTAAGTTGAATGATTTTTCTGTGTTGATATGATTGGATACTCATGCTATCATGTTCCTTGTTTGATCAATTGGTTGTTATTGGGTTATGAATGGTCATTGATTCGAAGTGTCATAGGAGCATGATAGTGTTTGAGTTATTTTGATGTAGTTGAAATTATGGGCTGATAAATTCTTGTTGTGCTTGTTGAACTATTCCCTAAATGATGTTGAGTGTGATTGAGTGGGTTTTGTGTGTGACTTAGGGGTGGTGATATAGGTGCATGTTTGAATGAGTTGGGGATGGATGAATGACTGCGTTTTGATTTCTAATTCTATTTTTGAAGGGGTAAATTTGTTTTATAGTGATGTTTAGGAATGGATCATATGTTTGAAATCTGTGTGCTTGCAAGACTTGCTACGATACTGATAAGCTAATATTTACCTTGTTCATATAGTCCGTGTGATGAGTTGAGGTATTTTAGGTACCTGTTATTTCTGCTTTATGGGAGTCTTTTATGACTTATAAATGGATCCACGAGTCGTTATTGCCTCTCATAGGAAGTTGGAGTGACTTAAATTTCTTGTGTCATCATCATACGAGACCATCTACAAGTCGTGGATCCCTCTACAAGTTGTAGATAGGTCTCGTGGACATATGCTTGTGTTACTTTTGCCTCATTAGTAGCTCCAGTTACAGTTCCAAAGGATTCATCTTCGGAGCCACTATCTGATCTTTTTGATCCAGAGGATAACACACATCCTTCTGATAGGAAGAGACCCCTTATAGAGGATGATGACACTTAGGAGAGGCGTGTGCGTCAGAAGACCTCCGTAGTTGATAAGGAAGAGGCAGAGGATGAGCTCAGTCTAGTATTGAGGATGTTGAGATAAGCAGAAGAGCAGAGGAAAGCCCAGGAGCATGGTAGATTGATGGGTATTGGCTCATCCAGTGAGACTGCTACTCTGACTACCCCGCAGAAGGGAGATGTTCAGAGGCAGCCCGAGACTGGTGTTTAGGCACCAAGATATGTTTATTTTTGACCCTTTGTATTTATTTTAATTTTGATATTGTATATTGAGGACAACGAATAGGTTTTTCGATAGGGTGTGGGTATCTATGGACTAGGATGAAGCATGAGTAGTTTTCAGTCCATAATGATCTTGAGGTTTTCTTGCTTGTGTTCTTTTTCCACATGATTATTTAATTTTTGTTGAACTGGCATATTTAGGATGCCTTAGATGATATTTGTAGTATATAGTAGTTGAACATATGGCATGTACTTTGTTTTTGATGTTTTATGAAATATTTTGAAAACTAGTACCTGTCAAAATTTTTGAGTAGTAGTTATATTGCAACCACGCATGTTTGAATGATTTGGCAATATTTGTTCTTATTAAGTGAGGAAAATTTGATACATGAAGCATGATCTGTGAGTTTTTGTTGGTTATGTATGTAACGCCATATATGTGAGCTGATTTTGTTATATTCTTGCATTGTGTATTGATTCAGAACTTGCCATGTTACTTTAAGTTGGACTGGAGATTATATGGATTAGGAAGGGATCTTAGGCCCTTGTTCTTTGAGTTAGTCCACTTTTGCCTAACATGACCAATCAAATGAGAACTTCATCCTTTGTTCTAAATATTTGAGCCCTACATGTACCATTTCTTTCTTAACACCTGATTAGCCTAACCATGTCTAGTGAAACACCTTGAAATTAGCCCTGGTCTATCCTTGAGCATTGTGAAACTTGATTTAAGCAAAAAGTCTAAGTTAAGGGTGGCTACCAACGGTGGCCTTGGTTTTGGGATGGTACATTGTGTACTTCAAAATAGGCTAAAAACCTAAGTTGAGGGTAGCCGGTGTAGATGTGAAATCACAAAAATGGGGCGGTGAGTTGGGAATAGAAAGAAAAAGGAGAAGATCATATACTGAGTGAAAGAAACAGAAAAAGATACCTCAGATTGAGTTGAACAAGCAAGATGATGTGTGAAAATGAGGCAAAAGCTGAAAATGAGAAGAAAATAGCCATAAAAGCTTGAATATGAAGAAAATAGGGAGAATAAGGTGGAAATAATTGAGTTGGTAAGGTGAAAGTATCAAAGAGCATGGTTCAAGGTTGGACTTTAGTCACTCTTTGTCCAAAAATCCATATCAAAGCCCCATGAGCCTATGTTATAAGCTTATAAAGTCCTAAAGTGATCCTAACTCAATTAGTCAATAGTCTGGGTTATGAGTACACAGACAAACATATGGTATTAGTCATCATGCATGAATTTCAATTGTGAGAGCGAATATGCTTGTACAGTCCCATGGTTAAATTCTAAAATCTTCATAGAGTGTCTAAAAGGGACTTATTTCTTATGAGGGCATTTGCATTGCATTGTCAACATTGTACTTATTCAGTGATTGTGGATTGTTGATTTCCTTTACTTGACATAGTTATGCTGTCAAATGCATCAATATGATTTAGTTTGCTTAATAGTTACATGATCTTGTTTTGAAAAAGCTGATATGGGTACCTGAGTTAGATTTGAGTATGGTATATGCCATTGGAGTGATTGTTATGTGTTGTTTTATTATCTATTTGGATCGAGTCGTCGCTTGAGGACAAGTAGTAATGTTAAGTTTAGGGTGTTGATGTGTTGTTAATATACAACACATTTGATGCCTAAAACATAGAATTTTGTTGTTCTCAATGCGACTTTTATGGTTTTTTATGTGTTTTTGTATTTGTTTTTGCAGGAAAAGAAGGTTTTCCCAATTTTAGGAAAAGTAAGCAAATTTTGCTGACTTTTAGGACATACGAGACCCTCTACGAGTCGTATCTCAGTTTAGGAGTTGTAGAGGTGGTCTCGTGGAGGATTCTAGTATTGGAGCAAAACTAAAGTTCAGTCATGTGACACCTAGTTATAAGTCGTAGTTCCATCTATGTGTCGTAAGGGGATGTCTCGTAGTGATTTCCAATATTAATAAAACTTGGACCAAGTGATGTAAATGTAGACTACGAGAAGTCAATACGAGTCATAGACTTGACTATGACTCATGAAGAGACTGACCATGAAAGCTCGATTATGGCTCATAACACGAGTTACAAGTAGTAACTGTGACTCGTATCAGGCGCCGACCAATTTTACTTATTAATATAGGAACTTGTTTATAAATACTAAAAATAGAAAATACAAGGTCATTTACAGTAGTTTTAGAACTTTTTCAGTAGAGAGTAGACAGATACATATAGATAGAACGAAATTTTAGAGTATTTTTTAGGGTTTATCTTTGGAGATTAGATTCATTTGTAAATTCAATATATCTTTCAAGCTTGTGATTCTAAATACATATTGGGTTTTCTTATTCTTAAATATTCTTGGTTAAATGATTAACTATGTCTTATCTATTCATTATTTCATTATTTTCCCTGGTCGTGAGTAGTTAAATCCACAACTTGGGTTGTGGGAACCATGAGAATCTTACATAGAAAACTCGGATTATTTGCAATTTTTAGAATGGGTATTTGTATGTATTAATCATTTCTCTTCATTTTGAATGTTTTCTAGTAATGGCCAACATTAGAACTTTCCTAGTGTTACCTTCCCCATCTAGGTAGTAATGAATAGGAAAAGAGAATGATTAACAAGATTCGATGATGTGGTCTCGTCTAATCAACCGAACTCGACCAAACAGAGGGTGATTGAGACTATTGGTAATGGTTAGTTGAGCACACTATGGAGATGGGCCAAGTTCCATAGTGAAATTCGATCTTTACCTTTGACCAAAGGGTTGGAAAGACCTAAATTACCATCCCACATGCAATATTTTAGTTGAGAATTGTAAAATCCAAGGAAGTTGAGTTAGTGAATCATGGGGAGCACAATACCTCAAGCTTCTCTCCATTATTGTTTATCTTTCAATTTTAGTTATTCTAGTTTAATTTTTATTGATCATTACAACCCCTCCCCCTTTTTTAGAGAATTAACTTAGTTGATGTTTCAAGTTTTTATTGGTGAACCAAGTTGCAAAACTTTTGTTTTCCCTGTGGGATTCGACCCTAACCTTAGTTAGGTTTATTATTTTGACGATCGTTTTTACTTCAAAAAGAGGTGTATCTTGAGCGTGATTAGATTCATGAGTACAAGAGCATCTAAAACATTATAGAAGTGTATATACATATGTCTCAAATGAAATGCAAGGTTGTCTCATAGTATCTGATACAAGTCTAAAAAGAAAAATAAAGGAAGTTCCAAGGATCCATGGCGACTTGAAGTCTGAGCCTCACCAATAGGATCAGGATGGATGGAGAAAAGTCCCAAAGAGTAAATCAGCTACCCTATGTGGGTCCCTATGCTTGATTTGTAGGGATGAAATAAAGTCGGGGTGAGTACATTAAAATATACCTATTAGGTTCAATCGATTGGGTAAGAGGAATTAAAACTAGCATGTAATAATGAAAAACCCTATCCCTACATCCAAAAAGGTTAGTGCATAATAAAATATTCACAATAATGATGAGCTAAGATACAAGAACCCATAAATACCATATAACCAAAAAAGAGAGTACGATGCACAACTCATCAGTCCAAATACCAAGTGTGTCACAGCCTCACCACATGCCCATGGTCAAGATAATATCAGAATGCCATAACTTTGTCACCTGCCTGTGGTCAAGGGATATCATGATGCCAAGTCCTTGCCACCTACTCGTAGTTAAGGTATATAAAGTATGAATCTTACCTTTGCCGTCTACCCAAGTCAAGGTGGTGGTACCGATGTGAATTATAATGTCCTTGCCTCCTGTCCGAGCCAAGGTATGATACAAACAACAAACAACAGATATAAATCAATAGGGAAACCCAAATATGCATGTAAATATGTAGAATAACATTGACATAGGTATAAAAATACATAAAACTCCTAATAATCATACATACTCAAGGAGTAATATCTAATGTAACAACTAATAATGCCCAAACCATCATCATGTTATAGATCATCATAATTATATCAATAGTCGAGAGTACCAAGTATACTAGAATGTCAACAATATCAAACCTTACTCATCCCAAAAATACCAGAATATCAATTATATCGAACCTAACTCATCCCAAAAATACATGTATATCAATAGTACTGGACCTTACTCCTCCCAATTATGCGAGCATAACAATAATACCAGGCCTAACTTGTTTCAATTGTCTCACGAGTCTCATTTAGTTAAATTTTGTCATCATTCCATCATAATTCATCTCAGTACATCAACAGGATCGAAATTACATCACAATTCGGCTCTACTGATAACACTTTTCCATCATTATCCCAACACATCAACTCAATTACATAATTATCCTTCTAAATCTCACAATTATCATATGAACATGATCAATAACTTAAATTCGATCCCAAAAGGTTAGCCAAACCTACCTCGACGCCGAAATTGCACTCAAACAAGCTTTCAATCAACTCAAGTCTCCAAATGATCCCCTGATAAATCAATCACTATCAATGACAGACACTGTGCATTAAGAAGTGAAGTTTGATACCTATATTGACACAAATTAGGCTTAGGGGTAAAATGGTCACATTTAGGATTAAAATTCGAAGTTTCCCAATCTGAAAAATAACTTTAAAATCAAGTTCTCCATGAAAAATGGAGTTCATGGTTGAAAATTCTATTAAAATCAAGCTTAAATTGAATAAGAAATTAGCATTTAAAGGTTAAAAATCAAGGTCTAAAAATCCCCAATTTTGGGTGTTCAAATTCATGAATTGGACAAAATAAAGATAAAACT
Source organism: Solanum ossicruentum (assembly GCA_025774065.1). Lineage (NCBI taxonomy): Eukaryota > Viridiplantae > Streptophyta > Magnoliopsida > Solanales > Solanaceae > Solanum > Solanum ossicruentum. The sequence goes on along the minus strand of JAOTQR010000325.1, from coordinate 9,271 downwards.
CATGGAAAATGATTAGTTTAGTGTTAGAAATACTTATCTAACAAAAATCTTCGAACACCTTTCTTCGAAATTTCCTCAAAGATCTTTGGAGTTTGAAAATGGATTTAAAATGGTGTTTTATGAGTTTAACACTGTCTAAGTATAAAAGTAATCTATGATTGCGGACATGAAACCGTGAACACAGAGGCCAAAATAGCCAACCCTCCACAAAGGCAGAGGTCAAAGGGTTGACCCTCCTCAGTCGCATGGAGAGGCATGAACGTGGAGGTCTGGGACACCTGCACCAGATATCAGTAAAAACCAGCAATGCCAAGTCCAAATCCCTACTTTGAATGGACCCCCTAAACTCATTCGAACTCAGAATTTCACAAACCAAATATGTATCCTTACTAGAAAACAACCATCCAGACTCAACAGAATCATCAGAAATCAGTTTCATGGCCTCTCGCCACATTTGCCAATGGATATCGATAAAAATAGTTCAAAACTAAAATAACAAAACTGCCCTCGGCAACTCCAAAAATTATTATGAGATCATTTCTAGCGTAAGTCTTACCATCCGGAACTAGTGACATTGTCAAATTCTGATCCAAACTTTCGAACTCTGAATATTGACCAAATTTAAACTTTGCTAGTGAAAATGTCTAAAATCATAACTTTGGGCCTAAAAATCTCATTTTAACTCCAAATTCAATTTTTAACTTCTCATAGTTCAATTTCGACATTCTAAAGCTAAAATATTGAAAGATCTCTGATCCGACACTCGAAACTCAGAATCACATAAAAACTCACCTTTTCAATAACTTAAGCTTCCAAAATTGCCAAAATTCATATTTTCAACCTTTAAAACTCATATTTCAATTCCAACCATAAATATAGTTCAAATTCGCCAAAACCAACTTATGAAAGGCTAAAATAAAAGTTTTCATAGATAAGGCCAAAAATGACCAACCAAGTCATTACATCATCCACCACTAAAAATAATGTTCGTCCTCAAACATAAAGAAAAAGGAAGTACCTGAAGCCTAAAAAATACTGGGATATCTAGCCTGCATGTCAGACTCCAACTTTCAAATAGTCTCATCAACAGGATGGTCTAGCCACTAGACCTTCATAGAAAACATATCTTTAGATCTCAATCTTCGGACTTGCCTATCTAATATAGCTATAAACTCCTACTTAAATGAAATATCTAGACCCAACTAAATAGAACCATAAGAAATCATATGGTACTCATCTGGAATGTACCGACAAAGCATAGAACTATGAAAAATAGTATGAACAGAAGATATCTTTGTGGTAAATCCAACTCAGAGGCTACCTCACTAACTCTTCTTAAAATCTCAAAAAGGGTCAATGAATATGGGATTAAGCTTGCCCTTTCCCAAATCTCATCACACCCTTCACGGGTGAAACTTTCAACCATACAATGTTGCCTACAGAGAACTCAAGAGGCCTAACCCTCCTATTAGCGTAACTCTTCTTGCAACTATGGGCTATCAGACGTCTACTCTGAATCAGTCAGACATGGTCCATGGCATCCTAAAGCAAATCTATACCCAACACCTTAGCGGAACCAGAATCAAACCATCCGATCAGTGATTGATGCCTCAGGTCATACAAAGCCTCAAATAGTGCTATCTGGATGTTAGAATAGTAACTATTATTATTATATGAAAACTCTAACAATGATAAGTGTTGGTCCTATTGGGCCCCAAAATTAATAACACAGTCTCTAAGTATGTCCTCCAACACCTAAATGATGCATTCTGATTGACCACTTGTCTAAGGTTAAAAAGTTGAACTCAAATCCACTCTAGTACCCAAACCACCATTGTAGAGCCTGCCAAAAGTGAGAAGTAAACTCGGATCCTCTGTCTAATACTATAGACGCTGGCACCTTATATACCTCCATTTATATCAGTTAATACACCAGCACAGATGGTTCCCCAACTCAGATTGTTCATGATCCAGCATTGGCAACCAAAGGCCAGCAAAGATACGAGAAATTTTAGAAGATAAAACCACCCTAGTTCTAGGATGGTAAGGAAGAAGATATATATGAGGTCCTTACCTTGAGTTATAAGATGTTGGAGGTCATGGGTTTAATGGAGTCTCCGAGAGTTAGATTTGTTGCCTTACAGTTGTGAGAAGCAGCACGGGAATGATGGTTGTCTTATATGCGCTCCAGGTAAGTAGGGTCCTTACCAGCCAAGTAGGGGGTGTTTATAGAGGTATTCTAGAAGCTGTTCATCCCTTGGAGTGTTCAAGAGAAGAGTAGGTCCAGATTTGAGAGACTAACTCAGAGAGGTATGATAGTGGCCGGGTATAAGGCTAGGTTCTATTAGTTGTCTCGACATGCGTTATTATTAATACCGACAAGAGAAGAGAGGGTTCATAGATTTGTGAAAGGATTGGCATTATCTCTTCACCTTGTGTGTTCACACTATTACGTAAAGGATGCATCTTTTCAAACCATAGTGGGTACCGCCAAGGAGGCAGAATTATTATTGAGAGAAGAGTTTGGAGACATCAAGCAGCTCCAAGCATCCAGTCACATCACAAGTACCTTTTCAGGGGGCAGAGGTTTCTATAGAGGAGATGGTACTTCTCATAATCGGGGTCCTATTCATGCTTCATTTCTAGCATCAGAGGGTGGTCAGGGACCTTATGGTTTATATAATTATGGATAGGGGTCATACAACCCTCAGTAGAGGCCTGCGGGCTGAGGTGGTTATAGTATTCCCTCTCTATCTTCTCAACACTTTTCTTACCCGAGGTTATATTATGGGTGTGGCTCTCCAGACCATATGCTCATATATTGCCCTCATCAAACTCATGTGATATGACACCACTCTTACTCAGAAGCACCAGTCATGGATCAACCTCCTCCAGGTAAAGATGTGTACCCTCAAATTAGGGGTCGTGGTAGGGGCGTCTAGATAGAGATGGGGGTACTTCGAGTATGGGCATAGGTGATGCAACAAGATGCACAGAGAGGTAGAGGTGCTACTCAGGCGGTTGGTGGCAAAGGCAGTCATTTTTATGCTTTCCCTAGGAGGCCCGTTGTTGATGCATCAAATATTGTTATTACAGGTATTATATCAACTATCAAAGGAATGCATTGGTATTCTTTAACCCTGGATTCATTTATTCTTATGTATTTTCATATTTCTCTGCTAAATTTGATTTATTATGTAAGTGATCCTTATGCTCGTGCATGTATCTACTCTTGTAGGTGATCCTGTAATGGTAGATCAAGTTTACCAATCCTTTTTTATCTCTTTGGATAGTCATGATACTCGAGTTGATATGTTTATTCTTGATATGGTTGATTTCGACATTATGTTAGGATGTATTGGCTTTTCCCTCATCGGGCTATTCTTGATTGTTATGCTTAGACTATGATGTTGACCATTCCTGGAAGATCGAGTATGGTATGGCAGGATTTGAGCGGCTCCTATCCCAATAAAGTCACTGCTTTTGAGCATGAAAGCTAGTGGATCGGGGTTGTCTTGCTTATTTGGTATTCATTCGGGAGACCGGTGTTGAGCCACCACTAATGGAGTGTATTCTTGTTATTTGGGAGTTTGTTAATGTGTTTCCTACAGACTTTCCTGGAGTTCCTCCTGACACATTATCATTTTGCAAGAAGAGAATGATGTGAAATTGAATGAATGCTATGAAATCTAAAAACTATGATGTTATATCAAGTAATCATGATGCATATCTATCTAATGATATATATCCACTAACCATATTAGAACGGAACCCATGGGGGCCTCACATGGGCTATGTATCTATGAACATTATCAGCAGAGACCTCGGCCAATGCTAACGTGGACGAAAAGAAGCTCAACCATATCATCCACCGTAATACGTAATACTAGCTCAACATGCCAGCAGAAACCTCAACTAATCATCGACCAGAAAAGACCTCAGCCACCAATCCATATGTTACCTTGTACATATCTCATCCGTAGCCATCACAAATATTCGTGCACAAGTAACAATGAATGGAATGTACACAATCTCTATAACATCACAATTTCAATATCACCATGATCTCATTTTCATCACAATTTCAGTATCATCACAATTTCATTATCATCACAATTTCAATATCAACATGATCTCAATGTCATTACAAGTACACAGTCTCAATATCGGTGCAATCTCACAATCATTACTAGATATTCACAAGTTCACGAGTATAATGAATCCACAAGTATTTCCTAAGTCAAGTATTCACAATATTTAAAATTATTTGAATCGAAATCCCATGATCAAAGCCTACAATAATATAATTCGAACTCATTTCATGCCAAAAATCACCTAATCACATTTATATAGGAGAATGCAAGGTTTGATCATACTTAACAAAAGGTTAGAAGTCCACTTAATAGAAGTCTCAATCAAGCAAACTTCACACCATTTCTCCTGCCTCAATAATCTAAATCACCAAAATCTAGTCAAACATAGCATCACAATCACATTACGAAACTAGTGATACTAAAATTAAGTAATTCGGATGAAAAGGAAAAATATTCTAAAAATCTCATACCAAAAAAGGTTTGTGGAATCTAGAAATTCTTACATGAACATGTTCCTCAAGTAATAAGGAATCTAATGGAAAATATCATTTTGAAAAAGGAGTTAAAATGAACTCACAATCACAACTATTTCAATAGTTCTAACCTGCTTTCCGAATACCGGAATTACATGAAACAGATCTACTAGCAATAATATAAGCTAACAAGATAGTATACATGCTCATGACTACCTGAAAATATTCATAAGTCCTATTTCATTATTTGTAACACCTAAGGCAAGTAAAGTAGCTACCTCGCTTGGATTCTAGCCAATTCAACATGGTTTCACATTAACCAGCTCAATCTAAAGAAAGGGAAGTCATAGCCTAGCTATAGGCCAATCAAGCTCGCTCCAACTTATTCCATTGAAGTTTATCCCTTTTGAACGGCCTTTAAATGCTACTATGCTTTCAAATTCACAACATCATTATGTTTATTTAGACATAAAATTTACAAAAAGTATATACAGACTAATTTCAATGCCAAAAATAAGAGTGGTGGAATTCCCATTCAAAATTCTAGATTTGGCCTAAAATAATTGATCCAAAATAGTACTCTGAGCCCAATCAACGACTTAAAATACTAATTAAGGTCAAGGAACACTAGGAAATAAACCAATAACCAAATTTTGAAATTTAGGAGAAAAGCAAGAAAGGAGAAGTAGCTAAATTAGAGAAATTCGCCAAAACAAAGCCTCTTCGTGTGAAACAAATTGCACACAATGATTACAATGGAAAACCCCATGAATTAGACTATTGAATCACCTAATTCGAACCTATATTGATCAAGATAAGAATTTTCAAAAGTTTGACAAATTTCAGTCCAAAAATAGGAAATACAATAGCTAAGACTGGAATTCTCACCTCCAAAGAAGCTCCAAAGTCGCTTTCTAATTCGCAAAAGCATTACTTCCAAGAAAATCCACAACTTAGACCCAAGAATCACTTAATTTGGCCCTGAAATGCCCTTCATGTTTAACTCCAAAGTTGCCAAGAATTCTACCCCAAAAACTCACCCGAACTAGCAGTAACATTATAATATTTACCTCAAATAGAGTGCTTGCAATCAATTTTGACACCACCACAATGATCCTTATACAATTCCACCAAATTTAGACCTAAAGATCACTAAAAATGGTTTCCAAATGCCTGATTTATCACACCTCAAAAAATCAACCAAAAATAAAATTGAAAATCCACCATACAATAGCTAAAAATGGATTTCTACCTCAAAAGAAGCTTCCAATCAAGTTTCTGACCTTGCCTATTTGTTACTCACAAAATTTCCTTGAACTTAGGCTTATGAATCATCAAATTTGAGTTCAATTTGAGGAAGATATCATCCTTTGAAAATTGTATAATGAATTGAAATATTCTAAGAGACTGAGTTAATTAGGCCACTCAAATAACCTTCGCGATCGCAATGAACAGTGATCCACGAACGTGGAGGGTAATTGAAATAGTCTAAGAGACTGAATTAAATAGGCCATTCAAATGACCTCCGCGATTGCAGTGAACAGTGATCCACGATCGTTGAGTACTACGTGTTCTCCCTCCACAATCGTGGCATAGGGTCCATATTTACAAAGGAAATGGGGACCTAATATCTATGATCGCGACACCTAGTCCACAATCATGAAAGATTGGGTCATTTGCACCAAAAAACCATCTGAAATATTGTGTTTTTCAATTTCAAAATTTTTGATGAGGTACTTGAAATTTATTTGAGACCCCATGAACACAAACGGACTATGCTACTGTACCAAAACAATATTCTGAATTCAATGGCCCAGTTGAAATTTCCATATTAGATCATTATGATTGATTGTGGGTCTCTCTCCTATGACCATTTTTAGCATTTTTTACCAAGGACTCGGGATGAATTTGAAAGCCTCGAGAATCTAATGAAGGTTCGTTCTAGAGTAAACTTGATATTTTAGAGCTAAACACGCTGTTAGAATTTTTATTTGGGTATTTTTTCCAAGAATATTCACTAAAGTAAACTGTTGGCCAGTTTTGAAGGCTAAAATGCAAACCTCGATACAAACTCACACTGAAGACATCAGTTCTCAAGCCGACCATGCTTCTAACCTAATTCGGCCATTCTGAAGCTGATGGAACTGTCAAAATTTTATTTTGAGGTTGTTTATCTTTATTATGTACAAAAATTAAATTTTCAAAGTATAAGGCCTTTCAAAACAATGAAAATTGTACAATCCCCAAACGAATAACCAAGCGACTGAATTACCTATGCTTGCAAGTCATAAAATGACCTAGGGTCACTATAGAAATGCTTTAATAGTAAAAATGATGCAAATAAGAAAAATGACCTAGGGAGTCATTACACCTACCCTCACCAGAACCTACAACCCACACACCCTTCCCCACCCCAAATTTTTTCTAAATAAAAACTAAGGGTGTGTTTGGCATGGAGGAAAATATTTTCCATGTTTTCTTTGCAAAATGTTTTCCACAAAAATAAGTTGATTTCTAACTCATTTTCTCATGTTTGGTTGGTGAGTGAAAAATATTTTCTGAAAAGTATTTTTTATTGTTTGGTTAATAAATAAAGATACTTTTTAGAAAAATAATTTTATTTTAGCTAGAGATTAGATAATGTAACACCCCATAAAATTATTGAAACACCTCTAAAATATAATCGTGCGTAAAACACATCTTTCAAAGCTCCGACGAGAAATCTGAGGCTAGATTTGCGATCAGCATCGAAAATTGAATAGAAAAATGATCTTGACCCAATTTAAGAGCAACTAGAGTGAAAAATAATTTTCACTATTTAATGCCCGAACAGTGTTGATCTGCGCCCCTAGCACGACGCGGAGGGGGCGCAGACTTACACTTGGTTCTTCTTTTTATTTTCGACAAGAATTGAAACTTTTTATAATTTCACGAAATACACTGGTCCACAACCCTGGCGCGTCGCGAACCAGTGTATCATATTAAAAAAAATTCTTTTTACGAGAAGGGCAATTTGGGTATTTCCAACCTATTCCTAAGTCCTAAAACGTGTTTAAAAGACGTTTATTACTGATTAAGGATTTCTAAAATCCATCATTTCTTAAGTTTCTATGTAAGAGTTCCTGAGAGAAGAAGAATAGAGAGTGGAGGGTTTTAAATTCGAGTGCAAATTCTTGAAGGAGACTTGATAATTCTTCAATCCAAGTATGTAAAGGCTACCAGAACGTAGAATTGTTCTCCCACGTGCCCCCATGATTGAATTAAGTTGATAACTGATAGGTGATGGGTTTAGGTTACGATTTTCCTGAATGCTATCTTGGAAACTACTATTATTCTGCATGTGATTTCGTAAGTAGATGGCCATCATACTTTAATCGTTTGTTCAACTGATTTATTGAGCTATTGTGTATACTATGCATGTTTAATTGTTCAAGAATCCATGAATAAAGCCAGGGGTTGAGGTTTAGAGCCCTGATTATGTATGTATGCATCATTGATGTGGTATGGGTCTTGATTGAGTGAGTACTGATGATAATGTTACTGAAATTGATGGAGTGTGATCCCTTAGAGCCTTTAGGAGGTCACATATGAGTTTTAAAGAGTGATCCTAATATTCCCAAGTTGAAAATGATGAGATGAGATGATGCCCCTGTCCAAAACAAACTAAATGATGAGAAAACGTTGATGTTGATGTTTATGAACATGTTGAGTCCTCGAGGAGTATTGAGCACCTAAAATGGACAAGAGTGAGTCTCACTCGCACTCATTAACTATGTGATCAGCGTAACAGAGGATTAGACCATGAGAACGGATATTTCCTTAGTCCCAAAAGAGGACTTGATGTTATCATAAACCCCTAATGTACGCCCTTTCATCCCGGAAAGGTACTGGATGGATGCCACAACGACATCGGTTCGTTGTACCATTATTGGCTCATTAGTGACGGGTGTAGGTCCAAGGAACTCCCAGATAGGTCACATGATGATAGTATTGTGATGTTGATTCGATAGCATAAGTCTTGATTGATTGGAATTTGTTAGAGTTCTATTCCTTAATCTGAGTTGAGGTCGAGTGATTGATGAGTTAATGTCATTTATTATAGTTTACTTTAGCCCATTTTACATACAATATATCCCACGTACTAATGCCTCTTTGGCACTGCATCATTTTATGATGTAGATTCTATAGCCAGATGACTTCAGCAGGTAATCGTTGAGGTTCACATATCCCCAGACGGAGACTTGGTGAGTCCTCCCTTACTTTCGGAGGACATATTTATCTTTTATCTATTTAGAGTTATTTCCTTGATTGTCATAGTCATGGCTTGTTATGGTACTTTCTTAGATAGTAGCTATAGAGGCTTCATAGACATAAACGTATGATGGTTGATGTTTGGGGTTCTTTTTCCCCTTTTGCCTTATCTATACTGAGATTTCCCCTTTTATTTCATACTCTTTATAATAGAAAGAGTTGATAGCCCACTGATGGCTCATTGTTTTTGTCATTTTTCGCTAATTAATTGATTTAACGAACACGATGAGGCTAGGTGGTTCGCTTGGGGACTAGCAATAATCTTCGAGTGCCAATTACGCCTAGGGTACCCTCCCGAGGCGTGACAGATAATAATTTGTAGAAAAATAATTTCTGGCATGAAAATATTTTCATAATTTAAAGTACTTTTTAAAAACAAATATTTAAATTCTT
>JAOTQR010000324.1:34149-56323 GCA_025774065.1 Solanum ossicruentum | reverse complement strand
GATTCTTCCACCCCTCGGGCTACCACCTATCAATAAACAATATACTTTACCTTTCAATTACCTTTGAGATGGTTCTTATGCTGGTCATAATTTTGGAGTTGTAGGACTGTATATGTAGCATGTGACATATAGATAATCATACAAGATAATATGACAATGAAAAGAGTACATTACACAGATAATGAAATGCGTATGAAATGGAACAACTCGTGAACTTTATTTTGTAACAAGAATTCATGTAACTTGATATCCAAGCATGTATGCAGATTTGAATATGACTATGTATGGAATCATATGAACTTGTAAAAGAGTGGAGACATGGTTAATAGTTGTGTCGGAGTTTGTGAGTGCTTTTATGTGCCAAGGAAGGATCTATGTTTTATGCTAAGTAATACGAAATCAAGTAGCCTTACATACCTTATTGTATGACCGCGTTACTACCTCGAGTTAACCTTTCCTTCCACCAAATATTTATCTACAATATAGTAGGTGATAAAACTAGCATTAGCAGCCAATAGTTGCACCTTGGCAGCCCAATCACATAACAAAACAACACACGGACAACAAGCGGGTATTTATAAACCCGAGTGTGTTCTTTCAACCTTTCCACCCCCAATCGTACTTTTTTAATACATATTTTCATGTATACATCATGTACAGCCTATTTTAGTGCTACAACAACCTTACAACAGTCCACAAAACACAATGCATAACAATTCTACACAACCTAAAAATGGACAGCATAATTCCTTCGCTACATTCGATGTCTACAATTCCAAACCTATTACAACTCTAACCAAACTGTTCCAACAACATTTACACATGCAAACAGACCTAAAACAGTCTTGTAACAGCACTCAAGATGTCATGAAGGACTTGAGCGAATAACCTTCCACCCAACAACCCACAAGTTCCAATCAACATTACATTTAAGATAGCATAATAAAACACGTTTGTTAAATGAAACCAAAATCAGGGCGGCAACCTTAGGGTAACATCTATAATCAAAACATGTTAAGAAAATCATGTTCTCTTCAAAATATAGCTCACCAACCATAGAAAAGTCACTAAAACAAAAGGCAAGTGTGCGACAACTTTCTAAATACATGCTGTCCCAAATTTCCAGCACAAATATACTAGCATATACTTGTTATTTTTCATAAGAAAACCATACTAACACATGTGTAAACTTGCTTACCACTACCTTCAAGGGTCTAGGTATTCTCCAAGAACCCTATAAGTTCCTTTTAGCTACTTTACAAAGTCAAGAGATATTAGAAGAAAAGTTAGAGACAATCTGATTTTTTTTGTTGGTCAAGTTAACAATGACTTGTGGGAGTTGTTTTGAGCCCTTTATAAAGGGGTCTTTGGCCAACTTACTCTTGACCTTTTGACCATTTTATACCATATATTATCAATCTGGTTATCCAGCAGCTTGACCCTTACACTTGGGCCTAAATGGGTCTCCAAGTTGATGGGCTTGGGCTGCCCATTTTCCAACTTTCTCTTCACTTAGTTTGGGTCCAATTAGCCAAGTGGGTTGTGGTGCATTTGGGCCCTTTTTATTATACTTATTGAATGGCTGAAAATGTAGTCCATTTGTGATGCTAAAACATGGGATAAAGTTACACCCTTAACATGAACTTTATTCATAATCGAACTTGAACAAATTCGATGTCGAGCCTCGTCTCCGTTTAGCTAGCAAATTTAAGCTAAGCAAGTAACTCACCTGCTAGCTTCCTATGTCCTACAAGCACCTCAATTCTCTCACTTCATTTAAGGCCGTGATCTCCTCAATTCGACACAAAACATATATACACTCAATCCTATTAAGCGTTAGACACATATATCTCCCTATAACATGAATTTCGAGCACTTTTAGAAATGGGCGCTAATTTGAACAAACCATATCATGTTTCATTTGCATTATACTAGTATTATAATATGTGGGGTGTTACAACATAATAACATAAAAGTCATGAAATCATCATAAGCATGCCCATGAAATTGAGGAACTTAAAGAAAAGGTAAAATACTTAATGCGGAACTTTATGGGTGAAAGGATACCCATAAATTAGCTCACATACCTGAAGAACTATGGAGAAACAAAATTGAAGCCTTTAAGGAAGAAACTTTGAAAACCTTAGTCTTTTCCTTGAGAACTCTTGCCTTAGAATTTTTCGGAATTCAAAGAATGAGAGAACGAGGGGTGATTCTAGGGCTTGAAGATATTTATAGGTCGCTTTTCCCATCCGCAAAATGACATAGCATCGGAATAGAAAGGTCTGAATGACAAAATTTCCCCTTATTAAAACTTCCACAGTCAACCTACGAGACCCCGTCTACCGTAAGTCAATCTACAGGCCGTAAATCTCTTCATTTGATGACACATATAAAAATCTTGAAACTGACTTTACTGAATTGGAAACCATGAACATCAGTGCGGTCCATGAAATATCTGATGGGCTTTGGTTGGACTCGTCGAGTCCTTCCACACTTAACCATTTTTCTTCACATCCTTGGTCTTACCCACGGAAGGTTTCCATGGGTTGTAATCCATTCTATGGGCCATCTAATAACTCATACACTACTTTCTTAAGAACTCAAAATTTCCTTCATGTCTGGACTGGCATGTAGTACTTATTGACAATAAAGACTTGTAGTAGTGATGAGCCCTTAGTCCGGGGTCTTCACCCATTTTCTTCATGCCTTGTATTTTTGGATGATTGTACATTTTACACTTGATGTCTGGAGACTTTTACGTTCTAGAATATTTTCATATCTTTTCTTTTTAGTGGAACCGACATAATGCATCCATCTTTTCCAAGTCATATATAGTTTGTTTGTTTGAACTATGATTTTTGATGAAATGTTTCTTGTCGGAGCTCTAATATCTTCCCTTAGTCCTTTTTCCCTCATTCATCGTGTTACGACTAGGCCCTTGCCCTGGGACATGACAAACTTAGTATCAGAGCATGAGGTTTTTAAATATTCCTCGGATGTCCAACATACCGCATCAAGTAGAGTCTTGTTCAAGGTTGTGAAGCGCACCACAACCATGAATGAGAGGCTATGAGGGGTTTTGTAAATCTTCCCTTCTTCATGAATCATGTCATGTCCTTAGAGTTGTATATGTTTTTCCCATGTCTAATGACCTTATCTTTTCTCTTTCTAGATGATACCAGCAAGAAGAGCTCCTCAACCAAGGGATGCGCCTAAAGAAAAAGCTCCTCCCTTGCAACAAGATGAGGGGGTGACACATGTGGAGTTTAGAGATGATAGCATCATAGGAAGCTCTACTCTATTGAAGGACAAGGATGAAAAGTATGAACTTTTTGAAATTCAAAGGAGTCCCCATAACAAGATCTCAAACCAAGGAGTTTAATGATAAACTCAATGGGCTTCAATTGCAAATCCAAATGTCTCTTGTCGAGGAAGAAGAGATAAAGCCCAAGGAGGATGAATCATCCAAATGCTACAATTATTTGGTAGACCAAATTCAACTCCAAGAGGGAGAATTTTAGGGTTGAATTTCATGCAAATAAGGCCAAGAAGAGTCGGAGAATCAGCCACAACAAAGGTTTCTTTCAACCCAAGTTTGGAGAGAAGACTAGGCAAACTTTCAAAGATTGTCAAGATTCTTTTCCTAGTCGGGTTTTACCTTATTTTCCTTATTTACATATAGGTTATTAATGTTTTTCTGTCACGATCCCAGCCTAGGGCCTAGACGTGACATGACAAATGAGAAACTCGAAGGGACCCCAAATAAGCCTCTCACACATCCTTGGTCGCAGAAGCAAAATAAGCATCAACAAGTGATATAACAAAAAGGGAAATAGGACTAAGGGGGAAACTTGATATTCATAAAAGCATAAAAGAGTCAAGCTCATGCATATATAAACCATAGTATCCAACAAAACCTCTAACTTGGAATAGAGCGGGGTCCAAGACACTTCCCGGGCTTACCCTCATAATAATAATCAGTCAACATAAGAAGGAGTCTCAACATAACATTAAATTAGTAGATATTATCCTCAGGTTTGTGGACTCACCAAAGCTTTCTCTGAGAATCAAAATAGGCACATGGAGGAGGAAGATCAAAAGGAGCTCTAGTTCATACATAGTGATATCATGTAGGCATAGAGTATGTGTTAGTAGTTTGAATGTACTAAGTATGCGGGGTGCAATACTACAAAGAAATAAGAGAGTATATTCAAAATGCATAATCATAATCAATGGATATATAATCTCAATGTGACATGCATGATCAATGCTTGTAATAAAACATGCTTGTAAAACATACAAATTACATAATACATAATACATAATACATAATACATGTGTGGGAAGAGACCTTAACCGACATATATCAAGCGAGTTACTACTTGGAATCCAAGGCATGTCACCCCCTTGGTAAGGTGATTGAGGCATGTCACCCCCTCGACAAGGTGTGATCTACTTGCATCCTAAACCATACAATGAATAATCCTCGGCATGTCACCCCCTCGAGAAGTTGTTGTATAGCAAGATAGATCCACTAGTATAGCAAGGGTAATAATCATCATCCTATCGTGGCACATAGTTTAGAGACTAAAGACTTTATATAAGGACCCCTTGACTCGAGCCACCATCTTAAGCCTCAATTGGTACTACGTCAAATCCCATGGAATACTTCAAATAATCATACTTTAATTATAACATAAATAGCTAGTAAGAACATGACATGAGCAGCTCATAAACATGCTTGACCTCTACTAGTGAGCCTAACTTGAATATGAGAGTAGATCATTATGATATATGAACCCTTGCTTTAACATGAATGGCTCACAAGAGATAAAATCTTTAAATAAGGGTAAACTTGATACTTGCAACATCATAAATACCTTTCATAAATTCAATACGTGCTTGAAGCCCTTAATCATCATATATTCACTTGACTTGTAAATGATGTAATAGTTCATCAATAACTTGAGAATTCTTGTCTTGTCATTTTATCAAACACGTGGTGGCTTCATGATACTTGTTCAAAATCATGCAACTCAAGTGTGAAATAATATAAGTAAACTCAATGTAAATCAACCCACCAACATGGTAGCAAAACCTTATATAGGATACCTTGAAATCCATCACAAAAGCACATAATAGTTCATAGTTTCATAGCTCAAAACATGCTTAATCTTAATAGACAAAATCAATTCATGGAGTAAGCGTGAAATAGACATTCATGTATGATCAATCAATACTTGATAAAAATCCCAACATAATTTATGCTCATAATTCATAATAAGAGATACCCATAGATAATACAACTTGAAATCATGCAACTATCATAAAAAGAGAACGTTGGGCTTCATTAGTATAAGGACCCGTGGATGAAGACCCACATACCTTAAACCTTGAATTCCTTGAAATGAACTTGATTAGACTTAGAGCTTGAATTGAGTCCTTGAATTCAAAAATTGAGCTTGAAATCCTTAGATTTGAATGAGAGAATTGATAGAGTCCTAGAGAGGTTTTAGTGAGTGCTTTTTTTTTTTGAGTTATAGAGTTGAAAAATGGCTAAGTATGGGTGATTTCACATTTATGTGGGCTTGGGGTTATGGATGCAATGCCCTTGGACAAAACAAGAAAATCAAGAAAAATGTTACACTAGTCTGTTCCCAAGGCGTGATGCGAACCAGACGCGGAATTCCTACTCAATTTTTCCCCAAATCGAGAATATGAAGTCAGATTTTTAAAATCACCCACGAATTTTGAGATATATGAAAATTGTGATTTAGGGTATTCCGAAGCACATGAGGGACGTTTCAATATCTTCCCCTTGGGAACTTTTATCCCCAAATTGCATTTAGGTCGCCCACACATTTCCTCAACATAGACACATGGAAGATCGGATGAACCATATTTATCTCCATGGGCAACTCTAACTTATATGAAACCTTACCAACTCTCCTCAAAACACTATAAGGACCCACAAACCTTGGGCTCAATTTCTCTTTCTTTCCAAACTGGACCTGAACCTTCGTGGGTGACACCTTAAAGTAAATCCAATCACCAACCTTAAACTCAAGATCTCTTCTTCTCACATCGGAGTAGTACTTTTATCTACTTTGGGCTGTCTTCAATCTCTCCCTTATCAACCTCACCTTCTCCAAGGCTTCCATAACAAAATCGGGGCCTAACAAAGCCATCTCTCCCACATCAAGCCACCTAATCGGGGATCTATAGTGCCTACCATATAAAGTTTCGAAGGGATCCAAGCCAATGCTAGAGTGGTAGCTATTGTTGTAAGAAAACTCAATAAATGGAATATGCTCATCCCTACTACCCTTAATCTCCAAAACGCAAGTTGTAAGCATATCCTCAAGAGTTTGGAAAATCCTTTCGGCTTGCCCATCCATTTGAGGATGAAAAGCTATAGTAAGCTTGACCTTGGTACCAAGACCTCTTTGGAAGGACCTCCAAAAGTGTGAAGTGAATTAAGCATCATGATCCAAAATGATAGACAAGGGCACCCCATGCAATCTAATCAACTCATGAATATACAACTTGGCATAATCTTCGGCACCGTACGTTGTCTTAAACAGTAGAAAGTGAGCCGATTTTGTCATTCTATCCACCACAACCCAAATAGAGTCAAAGTGTCTCCTAATCTTAGGAAACCCAACCACAAAATTCATGTTAATCTCTTCCCACTTCCAAGTAGGTATTTTTATGTCTTGCGTTCGACCACCTGGCCTTTGATGTTCGGCTTTCACTTGTTGGAAATTGTGACAACCGGATACGAACTTGGCAATATCCCTCTTCATACCACCCTACTAATACACCTCCCTCAAGTCTCTATATATCTTTGTGGAACCGGAGTGAATTGAATAAGATGAATTATAGGCCTCCTTCAAAATCAACTCTCTCAAGTGATCAACATTGGTACCTAAGGGCACCATCACCCCTTTGGGAGAAAAGTTCCACTTTACCATCCTTCACCAAGTCCTTTAACTCTAGCAAGGCGGGGTCGAGATCTTGATTTGACTTGACTTCCCTAATAAAAGAAGATTTAAAACCATCAACAATCACTACACCACAATTGTCAACTTCATCCAACCTAACCCCTAACCTAGCCAACCGGTGAACTTCTCTAACCACCTCCTTGCCACCAACATCAATATGAGCTAGGCTACTATGGAAGCTCTACTTGAGCATTGACAACAACATTAGCCTTGCCAAGATGATAATGTACACTCATGTCATAATCTTTAATGAGCTCTAACTACCTTCTTTGTCTCAAATTATGATCTTTTTGGGTGAACACATATTGGAGACTCTTATGGTCGGTAAACACATCAACATGAACACCATACAGATAGTGATGCAAAATTTTCTAAGTAAACACCATGACCGCCAACTCAAGATCATGGTTGGAATAATTTTGCTCATGCACCTTAAGTTGCCTGGAGGCATATGCTATTACCTTGCCATTTTGCATCAAAACACACCCCAAACCAATTCTTGAGGCATCACAATAAACCACAAACCCTTCTGACCCTTCTGGTAGAGCCAAGATAGGAGCGGAGATAAGCTTATCTTTCAAAGTTTGAAAACTCTTTTCACATTCATTAGTCCAAATAAATTTTTCCTTCTTTTGGGGAAACTTTGTCATAGGGGAAGCAATAGAAGAGAACCCATTCACAAACCTCCAGTAGTAACCCACTAAACCCAAGAAACTCCTAATATCTGACGGAGTCAAGGGTCTAGGCCAATTTTTTATCACCTCAATCTTCTTAGGGTCCACCTTTATGCCATCACCCGATACCACATACCCTAGAAAAGCAACCTCTTTCAACCAAAATTCAAACTTTTCATACTTAGCAAACAACCTCTCATCCCCCAAGATTTGCAACACCACCGTCAAGTGATTCACATTCTCTTCCCCACTCTGAGAATAAATCAATATATTGTCAATAAAGACTACTAAAAATATATCAACGTAAGGTTTGAAGACCCTATTTATGAGATCCATAAATATAGCTGGTGCAATAGTCAAGCCAAAAAAAATTACCACAAATTCAAAGTGTCCAAACCTAGTCTGAGAAGCCGTCATGGGAATATCACACTGCCTCACCTTCACTTAGTGATATCCAGATGGAAGATCAATCTTAGAAAAGTGAATAGCCCCTTGTAGTTGATCAAAAAAGTCATCAATTCTTGGTAGAGGGTACTTATTCTTTATGGTAACCTTATTAAGTTGCCAGTAATCAATACACATTCTAAGGGAGCCATCCTTTTTCTTTACAAACAACACCAGTGCACCCCAAGGTGACTTGCTAGGCCTTATGAAACCTTTCTCCAACAAATCCCTCAATTGATCCTTCAATTCCTTCAATTTTGCAGGACTATTTTGGTATGGAGGAATGAAAATGGGTTGTGTATCGAGAAGGAGGTCTATACCAAAGTCTATTTCCCTTTTGGAGGAACACCGGGAAGTTTATCGGAAAAGACATCAAGAAACTCATTGACAACCAGAACCAACTCAATAGGAAAGGCTTTAGACTCCACATCCCCATCCCTCACAAGATGATAAATCCAATCCTTAGAAATCAAATTAGGCTTTAAGATAAGAAATGAATCTACCCTTGACAACCACGTTACGACTATCCCACTCAAGGACTGGCTTATTAGGGAATAGGAATTTAACCTTATAGGTTCTATAATCAACAGAAGCATGATATGCATATAACCAATCCATCCCAAGAATAATATCAAAATTCACCATATATAATTCAATAAAATCATAAGGCAAGACCTTATGTAATATGAACATGAGAAAATTTCTATAAACACTTTTAGCAACAATGACTCACCAACGGGGACTTCATAAGGTTCAGACAGTAATTCAGTACTCACATGAATCTTTTTGTCAACAAAAGGAGTAATGAAAGAAAGAGTGGAACCCGGATCTATCAAAGCATACACATCATAATAAAAAAACCTTTAACATACCGGTAATAACATTGGGCACCTTATCCACTCCATGCCTTCCTTGAGATCATAGAATGTATTTTGCCTTGGAGCACCCCCTTGTTGGCATCCCTTTGCCCTTTCACCCGCATTATCACCTTGGCCTTGAGGAAGACCATCTCTACCTTTGTTTTGAGCATGAGGACAATCAACAACCTTGTGACCCACTTCACCAAACTCATAGCAAGTAGTAGAGTTTCTCAAACATGGGCCACCATGGTTTCTACCACATCTTTGGCAGTTAGGATTAGACACTCCACTATTACCACCTTGGAATCTTGGGTTGTCATTAGAAAATCTCTTATCAGGAACATTGGAAGACCCTTGGCCTTGGAACTTGTGGCCTTGAGGGAACCGACCACCTTTAGAACCTTGGAAACCACCTTCAAATTGAGCCCTCTTGGACTCTTAACTTCCCCTCTTTCTAAGCTTTTCCACCTCTAGCTGTTCGGCATATGTCATAAGCAGAGACAAATCCATATCACTTACTAGCATGGCAGTACGACACTCGTCATTAACCAAGTCAGACACTCCCGAAACAAATTTTTTCATTCTAGCTCTAGGGTCGGCCACCAAATATGGAGCATACTTGGAAAGCTTGTTGAACTTGAGGGCATACTTCCTCACACTCATATAATCTTACTTGAGGTTCATAAGCCCTATAATATTAGCCACTCTTAGATCAATAGGAAAGAACTGGTTGAGGAAGGCATCTTTGAACTCCTCCCAAGGAATAGCATCATCATCTCTCTTCTCCAACACCCATTGAGTAAACCAAATTTAGGCCATACCTATGACTTGGTAGGCTGCTAACTCTGCTTTCTCCTCCTAATTGAGCCCCATGATACATAGAACCATATACACCTCCTCGATGAAATCTTGAGGATCCTCTCCTGCCTTGGACCCATGAAACTCCGGTGGATTCATTCTTGTGAAATGCCTCACCCTTGAGGCTAGAGTAGGAGCATGAGAGGATTGGGTCATTTCGTTGGTCATAGTAGGGTCCAACATTATGATGGCATCGCAAAACTCTTCATGGGCTACCCCACCATCTTGAAGAGCTTGAGTAGCGGGAGGGACCGGTTGCTACTCGGGAGTATGGGCTCTCCTTAGCCTTCCCCTTGGCATCGGCATGATCTAGGAGAAACAAGAGCATACATTAGGGAAAAAGCCTTATATTTACACCTAAAGCACAATATAGACCATGAAGAAGTGAAACATTTCCTAAAACACCTCACAGCCTCCCATTCATATTTGTGGTGTGCTTCACAACCATGAATAAGACTCTAATCAACGCAGCGTGCTGGATTTCTGAGGACCATTAACAATCTAATGTTCTAATACCAAGCTTTTCATGACCCAAGCCTAGGGCCTAGACGTGACACAGTGAATGGCAAACCTGAAGGAACCCCAAACAAGCCTCTTAGCATATCATTCACACATCCTTGGTCGCAGAAGTAAAATAAGCTTCAACAAGTAATATAAATACAAAGGGAAATGGGACTAAGGGGGAAACTTGATATTCATAAAAGCATAAAAGAGTCAAGCTCATAGCATATACAAATAATAGTATCTAACAACACCTCTAACTTGGAATGGAATGGGGGCCAAGACACTTCCTAGGCTCACCCTCATAATAATAAGTACTCAACAAAAGAAGGAGTCTTAACATAACATGAAATAAGTAGATATTATCCTCGGACTTGAGGACTCACCAAAGCTTTCTCCGAGAATCGAACTAGCCATATGAAGGAGGAAGATCAAAAGCAGCTTCGGCTTTTACATGGCTATATCATGTAGGCATAGAGTATGTGTTAGTACATTCAAATGTACTAAGTATGCGGGTGCAATGCAACAAAGACATAAGCCAATATATTCAAAAAGCATAATCATAAGCAATAGATATATAATCTCAACATGGCATGCATGATCAATGATTGTAAGAAAACATGCTTGTAAAACATTCAATTTGCATAGTACATAACACATGTGTGGGAAGAGACCTTAACTGACATAGACCAAGCGAGCTACTACTTGGAATCCAAGGCATGTCACCCCCTTGGTAAGGTGATCAAGGCATGTCACCTCCTCGACAAGGTGATCGAGGCATGTCTCTCCCTCGACAAGGTGTGGTCTACTTGCCATGATAAACAATACAATGAATAATTCGACACGTGTGATGCACTCGACAAGGTGCGATATAGCTAATGGATGCACTAATAAAGCAAGGATACTAATCACATCCTATTCTGGCACATAGTTTAGAGACTAAAGACTTTATATAAGGACCCCTTGAGTCGAGCTCCCATCTTAAGACTCAATCGGTGCTAAGTCAAATCTCACAAAATACTTGCAATAATCATACTGTACTTATGACTGGGATAGCTTGTAAGAATATGACTTGAGCAGCTCATAAATATGCTTGACCTCTACTAGTGAGCCTAAATTGAACATGAGAGTAGATCATTATGACACATGATCCCTTGCTATAACATGAATGGCTCACAAGAGGTAAAATCTTGAAATAGGGGTAAACTTGATCCTTGTAACATCATAAATACCTTTCATGAATTCAATACATGCTTGAAGCCCTTAATCATCATATAGTCACTTAATTTGTAAATCATGCAATAGTTCATCAGTAACTTGAGAATTCTTGTCATGTCATTTTATCAAACACATGATGGGTTCATGATACTTGTTCAAAATCATGCAATTCAAGTGTCAAATAATATGAGTAAACTCAATGCAAGTCAACCCACCAACATGGTAGCAAAACCTTATGAAGGATACCTTGAAATCCATCACAAAAAGCACATAATAGTTCATAGTTGCATAGCTCAAAATATGCTTAATCTCAATAGACAAAATCAATTCATGGAGTAAGCGTGAAATAGACATTCATGCATGATCAATCAATACTTGATAAAATCCCTACATAATTTATGCTCATAATTCATAATAAGAGATACCCATAGATAATACAACTTGAAATCATATAATTATCATAAAAAGAGAAGGTTGGGCTTCATTGGTGTAACGACCCATGGATGAAGACCCACCTACCTTAAACCTTGAATTCCTTGAAATGAACTTGAATTCTTAGAGCTTGAATTGAGTCCTTGAATTCAAAAAATTAAGCTTGAAATCCTTAGATTTGAATGAGAGAATTGATAAAGTCCTAGAGAGGTTTTAGTGAGTGCTTTTTTTTTTGAGTTATTGAGTTGAAAAATGGCTAAGTATGGGTGATTTCACATTTACGTGGGCTTGGTGTTATGGCCGCAATGCCCTTGGACAAAACAAGAAAATCAAGAAAAATGTTACACTAGTCTGTGCCCCAGGCGTGATGTGAACCAGACGCGGAATTACCATCACACTAGTCTGTGCCATAGGCGCATTGCTACCTGGGTGTGACTCTAGGCCTTCTAAACTTCGAGTTATACCCATATTCCACTTAATTTCCCCCTGATCGAGAATATGAAGTCGAATTTTTTTAAATCACGAACAAATTTTGAGATATATGGAAATTGTGATTATGGGGCATTCCAAAGCACATGAGGGGCGTTTCATTGTTCTTGTTCTATTTCTGGTCTCCCTAGTATGATTTAATGCTTTCCTAGAACTACAAGGTCTATTCCTAGTTAAGATTACTTTATTCACTTTCTAGAGTAAGATTTCTCTTCTAATTTTCTTTCTAGGTTTTGGATGCTCCTTGGGCCTAATCTAAGGAGTGTTTGACGTCCAAGGACCCTATCATATATATACATAAACACA
The DNA here is from genome assembly GCA_025774065.1 of Solanum ossicruentum. Classification (NCBI taxonomy): domain Eukaryota; kingdom Viridiplantae; phylum Streptophyta; class Magnoliopsida; order Solanales; family Solanaceae; genus Solanum; species Solanum ossicruentum. The sequence goes on along the minus strand of JAOTQR010000324.1, from coordinate 43,534 downwards.
CACACACACACACACACACACACACACACACACACACACACACACACACACACATATATATATATATATATATATTGGAATCTTTTTTATTTCATAGAAAGACAATTAGATTGATATTAATAATATTTGAGAGAGTTCTTTAAACCTTTGTGACTTGTTCTTTGAGAATTTATCTTTAAACATTTTCATTGTTTGAGGGATAAAGTAATATTTTCTTGTGATATCTTTGATTTCTTTTTGGTATCTTTAGAAGGTGATTAGTTGACATACTAATTATTATCTTTTGTTACTCATAAAGTGGTGGATATCCAAACTAACATTTTGATTCATTTTCTCAAGTAAAGCCGTTAGTTCTCTTCCATAAATCTTTACGTTGTTACTTGGATTATTTCAAGGCCTTAGAATATCATATCCTTGGAAATTCTTAGATCTTTTCTTTTGAATTTCCCATATCTTTCATTAGTTTTTCTATTTCTTTTTTGTTGTTACTTCCGTATTCTAGTATTCACTCGATAGTAGTTGTTCTTTTTAACCTCGATCCTATTAAATCATATCAGAGCAGTTCTACAAATATTCTGTTCTTGGTAAATTTTCAGATTACTTGCTCTCCAAGAAATCTATTTACTCACCCTCGAAATCTCACATTAGTTGTTTCCAAACAAAAAGGAATTAAGAAGAGGGGATTCTAAATCTTAGAGGACAAGAAATTATTTTTTCTTGTTCTTGTATAATTCTAAGCAAGTTCCTCTTTATTCGTGCTTTCTTTCAACTAAATCCTGCTTATTCTAGGACTAGTTCTTTACTTTCTTTTGTGCCAAAAAAATCTGTGCTTTATTACTAGGAATTTGATACTTCTTTCGGTTTAATTATAATCTACAAAGTACTCTTGTTCAAAGGTTATTTGAGGGGAAAAAGGCAAGTGTGGGTGAGTTTAAAAGAGGGTAAAAGCCATATTAAGAGTGTGATACTTGATAATTTTTTTAATATGTCTAATTCAGGTGGTGATGAGGAAAGGACTCGTTTAAAAGTCGAGATTAAAGGAAGAAATGACTTCACCCTTCAAGCTATGCACCAACAATTCGAGAGGTGGAACCTTCAGTTTCAAGAGACGAGGAATATAATTACCGAGAAGAATGAGACCATAGCTTCAATTAGGAGGGAGAATAATGTTGTACCACCCAATAATGTTAGACTCCATGTTAGAAGGAATGTACCCCATATCCTTTTGTAAATCTTGAATATGATAATGATGATTTTGATGGTGAATCTAATCTATAAAGAAGAGATAGTAGGGGACAAAGATGTATAGCACAAGATGATAATATAAGTAGTATAAATATGAAGATGCCATCTTTCAAGGGGATAAAGGACCCAGACTTGTACCTTGATTAGGAGAGACAAGTTGAATCCATCTTTGTTGTGATAACTACTCTGAGGGTAAGAAAGTTAAACTTGTTGTTGTTGAGTTTCCTAATTATGTTGTTTCTTGGTGGATAAAGCTTGCTAGGGACAGATTGCAAAATGAGCTACCACCTATCGCTACGTGGGTAGAGATGAAAAGGTGGATGAGGAAGAGGTTTGTGCCATCATATTTTCAAAGAGATCTACAATCCCACCTTTAATATTTAAAGCAAGGTTCCATGTCAGCGGATGAATACTTCAAAAGCATGTGTATGGCTATGATCCAAGCTAATGTCACAGAGGAAGAAGATGCTACAATGGCTAGATTTTTAAATGGTTTAAATTCTGAAATAGTTGATGCAGTAGAGATACAACAGTATGTAACTTTGATGAATTAGTTGATTTGTCTATGAAAGTAGCAAAACAAATCAAGAACAATAGCGACCTAACTCATGGGGAAGTCGTCCAAACACCATCTGTAAGAATCTATGGTCAAATCAAGATGGAAAAGCTCGGCCTAATCCTCAAGAAGATAGAAGTAAAGGTAAAGTTGAGGAGGGAGGTAAAACTTTCAATCCCAAATCATCTAAACCTTCTAGTTCTATTTAATGTCACAAATGTCATGGGTCATATGATGCATGAAATCCCACGTAGAAAAAATATCATACTTAGAGAGAATGGATAATATGAGAGTTAGAAAAGTGAGGGGGAAGAAGAAGAGGAAGGAGGTGTAAGTGAATAAGATGATATAGAACTGCCTAATGATTGTATAATTGGGGTAGTTAGGAGAATTATGATTATCAATTTTTGTAGTAGTGATGAAAGAAAGAGGGAGAATTTGTTCCATACTAGATGTGGGATAAAGGGGACGCCTTATTCTATGATTCTTAATGGGGGAAGTTGTGCAAATATGGTGAGTTCATACTTGGTAGACAAGTTAGGAATTTCATGTATGAAACACTCTACCCCATATAGGCTAGATCCAGTGGTTGAATAATAGTGGAGAGGTAAAAGTAAACAAATGATACATGGTTTTATTCATTGTCGGTAGGTATCAAGATGAAATTCTTTGTGATGTAGCTTCAATACAAGCATGTCCTATTTTACTTGGCCGAACTTGGCAATATGATAGGGATACTACTCATCACAAGAGAAAGAATAGGTATAGTCTTCTGCATAATAGTAAGAAATTTACTCTTGGACCATTATCTCCTTTACAAGTGTTTGAAGATCGAAAACAAATCAAAGAAACAATGGGAGAGCAGAGGGGAGAGATAAAAAGTGAGTTTGAGGGAAAGAAAATGGCCAAGATATATAGAAAAAATAGAGATGGCCGAGAAAAAGAGAGAGAGGATAGCAAACTATGAAAAGAGGTAAAAGAGGGTTTGAGTGAAAAAATAAAAAGGTTTGGTGAGAGGAAAGAGGCTAAGGAAAAGAAAAAAGATAGTCCTTATCTAAAAGCCAAAGGTGTTTGAATCCTAGAAAAGGTGATAAAGATCAAACAAGAAAGAAAGGGAAAAGAGAACAAGGATAGAAGGATATGTGGATTAAATTCAAACTATTGAAATTATGGGCAACAAGACTCTAAAACCTTCACCTCCCAATTGATTTCAACAACTCAAATAAAACCCTAGCAAGAAAATTGAAGGAAATCAAGAACCATAAATAAGTAACACTTCAATTAATCAAGCAAACAAGTCAACTAACATTTCTAAGAGTTCACCCTAATTACTCACTAAGAAGATACTACAATGTGAGATTTCAATATTCAACATAGTTTACATCTTCCAAATGCTAAAATATGACTATTTGTACTAAGTAAATAAAAGAAGATATTTTCTTTACAATTTTACCCTTAATGAGTAAGGGCCTTATTTAGTTACCTTCTTTTCAAATCCTTGATTTCAAGTAGTAGCCATTGGCACATGTGGCCTCTTTTGTTCCTTCTTTCATTTTTATATACCTTCCCACATTGTAAGCACAAGTGGCCTCTTTTGTTCCTTCTTTTCACCTTGATAGACCGTCCACACATTGTTATTTCTTTGGTGACCCTTAAGCTCCTCTAACGCTTCCTTTTTCATGAACATAGCTTGTAGGTCTTGGAGACCTTTTTTTTTGACACCTTGTGAATGGTATTGAGGGGTACATGTCACTCATGTTGGAGTCATCTATGCTTTGCATGTTATCATCCTCCCCTTCTTGAAAAGGATTCGTCCTCAAATCAAAAGATTCACCCACAAGGAGATAAATCACTAACATTGAAAACATTATGAACATTATACTCACTTGGCAAGTCAATCATGTAGGCATTGTCATTGATTCTCTTGAGTACTTTGAAAGGTCCATATCCTCTTGGCCTTAGTTTTCCTTTTCAAACCTGTGGAAATCTCTTTTTTCGAAAATGTACCCCCACCCAATTATTTGGGTTGAAGATCACTTCTTTTCTCCCAATATTCTTTTGAATAGACTCCTTTGAATTGTTCTTTTAATGGCCTCTTGAACCTTGGCATGAATGCTCATCATCTCCTTTGCCTTTTTCTTGGTATCTAGGTCAAAATAACATTACTAGATAATGGAGTCATGGTTAGAACGGTTTAAAGCCATAACATACTTCTAATGGTGACATTCTAATAGAGGAGTGGAAAGACTGATTAAATACAAATTCAGTCAAGGGTAAACAGTCTTCCCAAGTAGTTGGGGTTCCTTTAATCATGCATCAAAGCATGCTTACAAGAGTCCTATTGACTACTGGCTTGCACATCCATTTGAGGGTGACAAGAAGTAGAGAACATAAGTTTGGTACCAAGTGTACCCCACAGACTCTTCCAAAAGTGACTAAGAAATTTGGAATCCCTATCACTAACAATGGGTTGAGGGACTCCATGCAATTTAAGAACATTGATGACAAATAAAGATGTTACATGGAATGCATAATCACATTTATGACATGGAATAAATGAGTCAATTTAGAAAATCTATCCACTACCACAAATATGTTATCATGTCCTCTTTTAGTCCTAGGAAGACCCAACACAAAATCCATAAAGATATCCATCTGTGGGGCACTAGGAGTAGAGAGATCTGTATACTTACCTTGGGGCCAAGTCGTGAATTTGGCATGCTTACATTGTCCACAAATGTGCTCAATGTAATGCTTCATCTTGGGATAAAAGAATTGATCCTTTAGAATGTCAAGTGCTTTGGGTATCCCAAAGTTTCCCATCAAACCACCACTATGAGCCTCCTTGACATGTAGCTCTCTCCATGAGCTTATAGGAATACAAGCTTGTTCATCCTTGAAACAAAAAACATCAACAAATTGAAACCTACATACCCGCTTCCCTTGGGTAAGATTATCAAAAGTATCTTTGAAGTTAGGATCCCTAGAATAGAATTCTTTTATGCTTTCAAACCCTGTCATTCTAGAAGCCAAGGTAATCACCAACACGAACCTTCTTGATAGAGCATCCGCTACTACATTTTCCTTGTCTTGCTTGTAGTTGATCACATAGAGAAAGTTTTCAATGAATTCAACCCACTTTGCATGTTGCTTGTTCAACTTGGATTGCCCCTTAAGATGCTTTAAGGACTCATGATTAGTCCTTATCATAAACTCTTTTGCCACAAGTAATGTTTCCAATGAGCCAACACTTGCACAAGTGCATACAATTCCTTTTCATAAGTTGAGTACTTGAGAGTAGCCCCTTTTAGCTTTTCACTAAAGTAAGCCCATTTCCCTCTTGCATCAATACAACACCTATTCCAATACTCAAATCATCACATTCAATTTCAAAGGTCTTATCAAAGGCTTGAAAGGACTTCTCTTGTTCTCCCTCCCCCCCCCCCCATAAAAAAGGTACATCTTTCTTGGTTACTCAGTTAAAGGAGAAGCAAATGAACTAAAAATCCTTTACAAATCAACGCTAAAAACTTGTTAACCCATGAAAACTTCTCACCTGGGTTTCATTGGTTGGAGTTGGCCCAAGACTTGATGGACTCTACCTTCTCATCATCAACCTCTATCCTATTTGCACTAACCACAAAACCCAAGAACACAACCTTTTCAACACAAAATGAGAACTTCTGGAGATTAGCAAAGAGACGCTATTGTAGTAAGACATCAAACACTTGCTTCAAATGGGACATATTTTCTTCGATTCTCTTGCAATACACTAGGATATCATCAAAATACACCACAACAAACTTGTTGATGAGAGGTTTGAGAACATGATTCATTAACCCCATGAAAGTTCTTGGGGCATTTGTCAATACAAATGGCATTACAAGCCATTCATACAACCCAAACTTTGTCTTGAAAGTTGTTTTCCATGAATTTGATGATACCCACTTCGAAGGTCAATCTTGGAGAATACACTAGAGCCACATAGCTCATCAAGCATATCATCAAGCCTAGGAATTGGATGCCGATACTTCACTGTGATCTTATTTACGGCTCTACAATTAATACACAATTCTCCAAGTGACATATTTCTTGGGAACAAGAATCACCGGTATGGCACAAGGACTTAGGCTTTCTTTGATCAACCACTTTTCAAGAAACTCTTCTACTTGCCTTTGTAGCTCCTTCGTCTCATCCGGATTGCTCCTATAGGATGGACAATTAGGAATTTGCGAACCCGATAAAAAAATCTATTTGGTATTCAATTCTCCTCAAAAGGAAGAAGTCCTGCAGGCATCTCCTCTAGAAATAGCTCATCGTAGTCCTGCAAAAGAGAAGAAACATTACAAGGCAAAGTGCTAGTATTTTGGTTAGCAAGCAATAAAAGATGAGTGTTGACAAGGCATACTAGAAAGCGTCCCTCATCCATACCCTTTAAGCACTTGCTTGGCTTTGCCACGATGCACATATTCTTCTTATTTTTAGACAAGGAACCTCCTTCCTTTGGAACAACAATGGAACTTCCACCATCATGCTTTGCCGCCTCCACCTTTATTTTCTCACGAAGCTCCTTCATAGCCTAATAATCCTCACTCACTTGGTATTGAGTCAGAGGTACAAGAACATACTTTTTACCTTCAATCACAAGGTGTATTTGTTGGATCTTGCTTGGTGCACAAACATCCCTATCAAATTGCCATGGTTTTCCTAAGAAAATATGACATGTCAATATGGGTACAACATCACAAGTCCATCCATCAGTGTACATACCCATACTAAACCGGATGCTTGCTTGTTTGCAGACCCTTATTTCTCCACTCTCATTGAGCCATTGTAGCTTGTAAGTGTTGGGATGCTTTGTTGTTGGAATTCCCATACATTCCACCAAAAACAATTACTCACCACATTAGTGCAACTTCCACTATCAATGATTAAAAAAACATACTTTATCTTGAATTTTACACCTAGCATGAAATAGATTCTACCTTTGATCAAGCTCTTCTTTTGTAATGGCTCCCATAATTCTTCTCATAACACATGAAAGATCGGAGCTGATTTGGCGCTAATGTGAAAATTAATTTTTTTTGAATTTTTTCTGATAGTTTTGTTTCAAATTTTCCACTAAGGGTTATCAAGCACCTTTGACTTGAGAAAAGTTGATCAAATGTACTTTTTGGTCTTCTTTTTCTTCAAGAACACCTGGAACACTAAGAGAACACACTAAATCCCAACACCTTCAAATCAACTTGGAATTGGCTCAAAATTTAGGATTAACTTCTCCTTGGTCTATTGAAAAAAAAAACGCAATGATCATTAACCTTCAACTTCTTCTCAATCAAAAAATCCACTTTCAAATTTGAAAAGTTTGAATGCTCAAAACCCTTCAATGGCAACTACATTTCCACAACTCTAAATTGAATGAAATTTGAGATTTAGGAACAAAAACACTAGTGAACAAGAATCTAGTGTCAAAAACAACAAATCAAATGAAAAATAATTTTGGATTTTTTTTGAATTTTTGGATTTTTGAGTATATCAAAATTCCAATACCTAGATTTGTGAAAACAAATTTAAACCTAATCTCTTATATGAAATGATAAAGATCAAATAAGAAAGAAAGGAAAAAGGGAACAAAGATAGAAGGATATGTAGATTAAATTCAATCTATTGAAATTATGGGCAACAAGGGACTAAAACCCTCCCCTCCCAATTGATTTCAACAAGTCAAATAAAAACCTAGCAAGAAAAGTGAAGGAAAAACTAAGAACCACAAATGGGTAACACTTCAATTAATCAAATAAACAAGTCAACTAACATTTCTAAAAGTTCACCCTAATTACAAACTTAGAAGATACTACAATTTGAGAAGTCAATATTCAACATAGTCTATGTTTTCCAAATGTCAAAATATGACTATTTATACTAAGTAAATAAAAGAAGACATTTTCTTTACAGTTTTGCCCTAATGAGTAAGGGCCTTGTTTGGTTCCGTTCTTTTTAAATCCTTAAATTCAAGTAGTAGCCAGTTGCACACATGGCCTTTTTTGTTCCTTCTCTGCACCTTGATAGACCATCCCCACATTGTAAGCTATCTTCAGTGACCCTCAAGCTCCTCTAATGTTTCCTTTTTCATGAACATTGCTTGTAGGTCTTGGAGATCGTTTGCTTGACTCCTTATGAATGGTCTTGAGGGGTACATGTTACTCATGTTGGTGTCATCTATGCTTTGTATGTTATCAAGAGGGGTTTCCCATAGTACTACTTACTTATAAAGAAGTGTTGATTAACTTTGAGTAATTAAGTCCTTTCCAAATAGTGTTTATTCTCTTTTACAGAGTTTTGAAGATGTTTTTCCTGATGATACTCCAAAGGGATTGCGACCTTTGAGAGGAATTGAGCATCAAATAGACTTTGTGCTAGGGTCTCAACTACCTAATAGGCATATAGGAGTAGTCCTAACAAGACCAAAGAATTACAAAGCTAAGTTGAAGAATTGCTTAAAAGGGGTTTAGTTCAAGAGAGCATGGGCCCATATTCTGTTCCTATCCTATTGGTACCCAAAAAGGATGAAATATGGAGAACGTGTGTGCATTATAGAGCCATCAACAAGATAACAGTAAAGTATTGACATCTTATCCCTCGTCTTGATGATATGCTGGATTAACGATATGGATCCAATATCTTTTCTAAAATTGATCTAAAAAGTGGTTACCATCATATTCATATGAATCCTAGAGATTAATAAAAAAAACTGCTCTTAAGATCAAATATGGACTTTATGAGTGGTTAGTTATGCCTTTTGGCCTAACAAATGCACCAAGCATATTTTGAGACTAATGGATTGCGTTTTTAAAGATTCTAATGGAAATTTTGTTGTGGTCTATTTTGATGACATCTTGATCTTTTTTCAAAATATAGATTAACACCTACAACACCTAAAATAAGTTTTTGAAATCCTTAGAAATATGCGCATATTTGCTAATCTCAAAAAGTGTACATTCTATGTGGATTGTGTGGTTTTCTTAGGTGTTGTGGTCAGTTCTAAGGGAATTGAAGTAGATGGTAATAAAATCAAAGAAATTAAATAATGGCCTAGACCTAATTGTATAACTGAAGTTAGGAGTTTCCATGGACTTGGTAGTTTTTATAGGAGGTTTTTGAGGGACTTTACCACTATTGCTTCTCTTTTAATTGAAGTTATTAAGAAGGATAAGTTTTTACGTGCGGAAAGGAACAAGCTGATAAATTTAACTTGCTAAAGAAAATTTGTGTTATGCTCCTTTTTTGCAATTAACTGATTTTTTCAAGTCTTTTGAAGTTGAGTGTGATGCCACTGGTAAGGGAATAGGTGTTGTTTTGATGCAAGAATCCAAGTCAATTGCCTACTTTAGTGAAAAGATAAGTGGAGAAACATTGAACTACCAACTTATGATAAGGAGTTATATGCCTTGGTAAGTGTATTAGCTACACGGCAACACTACTTGTGGCCTAAAGAATTTGTTGTCAAGACTAATCATGAGTCATTGAAGTAGTTGAAGAGCCAAGGTAAACTTAGTCATATGCATGCTAAATGCGTGGAGTTTA
>JAOTQR010000324.1:0-34049 GCA_025774065.1 Solanum ossicruentum | reverse complement strand
TTGAAAATTTTTCTTATGTAATTTCCTACAAACAAGGAAAAGAGAATGTGGTTGTTGATGCGCTCTCAAGAAGGTATGTTTTGACCTCTACACTTCAATGTTGTTGTGCTAACTGCATGGAGTTTATTGAAAATTTTTCTTATGTAATTTCCTACAAACAAGGAAAAGAGAATGTGGTTGTTGATGCGCTCTCAAGAAGGTATTTTGATCTTTACACTTCAATGTTGTTGGGTTTTGAAAAAATCAAGTTACTCTATCCTAATGATTCTGATTTTGGTAAGAAAAATTATGAATGTAAGTTGGGTTCTTTTGAGAAATTTAATCTTTAATATGAATTTCTATTTAAGGAAAATAAGTTGTGTGTACCTATTTGCTCTTTGTGTGAACTATTTGTTAAGGAAGCACATTGTGGGGGGCTAGTGGGATATTTTGGAGTGACTAAAACTCTGGAAATACTTTCTGAACATTTTTGATGGCCCAGCATGAGAAAAGATATTGAAAAAGTGTTTTCGCATTATCCTGAATGTAAACATGCTAAGTCTAGAACATTGACGCTTGGTCTTTAATCTCCTTTGCATGTTTGTAGTTCTCCTTGGATACATTTTTCTGTGGACCTTATATTGGGGCTGCCAAGGACTAAATATGGTAAGGATAGTATATTTGTGGAAGTAGATACATTTTCTAAAATGACTCATTTTATTCCATGTAAAAAGATTGATGATGCATCTCATATGGCTGACTTGTTTGTAAAAGAAGTGGTTAAATTGTGTGGAATACCTAGAATTATTGTTAGTGATAGGGATGACAAGTTTTTAAGTCACTATTAGAGAATTCTTTGGGGAAAGTTAGGGACTAAATTACTATTTCCCATATCTTGTCACCCACAAACTGAAGGGCACATAGAAGTGGTTAATCAAACTTTGGGAATATGTTTAGGGTTGTTATGAATAGAAAGTTGACTTCTTAGGAAGATTACTTACCTATAGTGGAGTTTGATTATAATAGGACCTTTCATTCTTCGGATGTCCAACATACCGCGTTAAGTAAGTTCAAGGTTGTGAAGCACACCACAACCATGAATGAGAGGCTATAAGGGGTTTAGGAAATCTTCCCTTCTTTATGAATCATGTCGTGTCTTTAGAGTTGTATATGGTTTTCCCATGTCTAACAACTTTATGTTTTCTCTTTTTAGATGATACTGGCTAGAAGAGCTCCTCAACCAAGGGATGCACCCAAAGAACAAACTTCTCCCTTGCAACAAGACGAGGGGGTGACACATGCGGAGTTTAGAGATGATAGCATCATACAAAGCTCTACAATGTTGAAGGACAAGGATGAAAAAAAAATAAAGCTTTAAAAGAACAAGGAGGCCAAAAAAAGATCTCAAACCAAGGAGTTTAATGATAAGTTCAATGGGCATCAATTGCAGATCCAAAGGTGTCTTGATAGGGAAGAGGAACTAAAGCCCAAGGAGGATGAATTGTCCAAATGCTACAATTATTTGGTGGCCCAAATTCAAGTCTAAGGGGGAGAATTTCAGGGTTGATTTTCATGCAAATAAGGCCAAGAATTATCCAAGAATCATCAACAACAAAGGTCGTTTCTACCCATGTTTGGAGAGAAGACTTAGCCAAACATTCCAAGATTGTCAAGATTCTTTTCCTAGTAAGTTTTACCTTATTTTCCTTATTTATATATAGGTTATTAATGTTTTCCTTTATAGTGCACTTATTATTAAATAATGTGTTCACTTTTAAAAAGGTATTCCCTCATGATAAAATCAACCCCTACTTCATAACTCATTGACTTGAGTTTGTGTCATTAGAGAAATTGGTTTTCTTGAATCGTAGAAAGGAATGAGGGAGGGGTTTATTTAGTGCACTTTATTTACTCTTATACAAGTATACATGTTAGAAAAGTCTTAATAATAATTACTACGTGTGAAAAATATAAATAAGGAAGGAAAAAGGAAAATTAAGGCAGCGACCATGTTGGATCATTTTTCTTTTAAGATGCTTTTGACATAAAATATAATTTTCACAAACTAAGTCAGTTTAATGACCATATAAAACCTTATAAACTTTCTCATAACCTTATATTTGACAAACATACATGAAAACAATTAGTTCCTTGGAGCAAAGTTAAGAAATTCCCTATCCTTTGGTAAGTGATTGAATTTTGTCTTTAAATTACATAGTGTGTAGTAATTGTGGAATATATCATTGTATATAACTATGTTTTTAGTGTGTAAATATGTTTTGGAAAGCTAATTCACATGCCTAGAACTTTTATGTTTATGTGAAAATCTGAATCTCCTTGTATGGTTATGAAAAAAGATGTGAAACATAGTGCAAGTTCTGGCCAATTTTTTGTCTGAGAAACCTTCTATGTGTTGTTATTAGTATTTAATCCTATCTTGATGTGTGAGCTGTTATTTGTGATGATTATTAGTTCTTTGCAACCCCAATACATGTAGCTACATGTCACGACAGTCTCTACAACTCTTATGTTTATGATGGGACCTAATTTGGTAGTTATGGATTCAAACAGTGGACAAAAATTAGGACAAGTACTGTCCAGAGTTTTGACATAGAAATCCCTGGTGGTGTGATGGTAGTGTTTCGATTATAAGTACCTATACTAAGGTATTTTAAAGTGATTCTTGATCGTTTGCAACCTATATTCATATACCTACAGTTTTCATGTAGACTGGAAAGCCTAATTTTTCCATTTACAAATTCAAAATCTAGTTGTGTTGCAAGGTAGTAAAGCTACCGAAAAGAGTGTGATTTGCAAAAATAGGACTCTGTTTTGGTATTTATCTTGTTAGCTTGTACCTGTTGAAAGTGCTAAATATTAAATGAGCATGTAGACGATTATTAAGGTGCTCACACTGTTATACAATCTTAAGGAAATTGATTGAAGAAACGAATGTCGTATTGATCCATGACTTGAACTCGACAGGATAGGTTGCATGCTAAAAGGTTCAGGTTTGTGTAAAAACTTATTCTTATGCTTTTGTTACCTGTTGGTACATTTGAATGTAATCTTGGTATCTAAGCTATGTTCTTGTCATTGTATTTAATTGTGTTGATATATTTGGGACTTGCAAGGAACTTGTTTAATTCACTCATTTGTACGAATTACTTGATCACTTGACATCCTTGTGGACTTTGTCCTCTTTGTGGCTATGACTTTGTCACCATTGACATGCCTCTTGTTCGGATTAATTGCCATCTTGATTGTGAATTTTTTGTTCATCCTAGGTATGGAAGAAGTCCATTTTTTGCACGAACTAGAAAGTCACTCTTAATATGGTTCTTGGTTCTCTTGATAATTAGGTTTTCACCCTTCTAGATATAGGGCTTCGGTCCTTCTTGATACTTGATTATGTTAGGTATGACAGCATGACTTACATACTAGATGAAACTTGTCATTTGAATGCCTTGTAAAAATTGTTCCAGGAACTCTTGATACTTAGATCTACTTGATACTATTGATATATTTGTTCACTTGGTCTATTTATTGTATTCCAATCATGTTGCCCTTTGAATCAAAGAGGGTAAATTGAAGGATGTAAGGTTCTCAGCTTTTAGCTTTTACACCACTAAGGTTCAAGCTTAGCGACAATTATTTCTATTATAGGGAGTACCCGAGATGAAGCTTGAGGATGACCACTAAAGATAAATTTTGGGAGCTGCGCAGAAGATCACATTTGCGTCTAGACATAGATATTGTAGTAGTTTTGGGACACGTACATGATTCTCCTGTTGCATATGTATGTATAAATTTGAAAGACTAGTGTAAATTATGGAATCATGGTTTGTAACTTTAAGTTTTGGCTTGTTTAGTTAAATTAGAGCCGACGAGCTTATTTCTTTATTAAAATAGCAGTTATGTTAAGATGATTTTATGTAACGTAACTAGTAAATTTTATGTCCTTGTATTTAACATTGGTAATACTTTTCAATGTGCGACAACAATATGGAAAATATATAAATATCTCGCAAGATAGTGGTTTAAATTACTTGCAAGGTACTTATATCAAAACTTCAACTACAAATCAACTAAACGGCCTGTAGAACGAAATCCTATACCTTTAACTATTTTAAATTCATTATTTAATTATGATTAATATGTCATTTATTAAGTTCTTCGTATGTTAGTGAGTGTTATGTAAGCCTAGAGCGTACAAAAGTGGTATCTTCCCACGAGGGTTGCCACATCCTTGTTCTATTTATGGTCTCCCTGGTACCATTTAATGCTTTCCTAGAACAACTAGGCCTATTGTTAGTTAAGGTTACTTTATTTTCTTTCTAGAGTAGGATTTACCTTGTAATTTTCTTTCTAGGTTTTGTATACTCCTTGGGCCTAACCTAAGGATCTTGGATGTCCAAGGACCCTATAATATATATATATATATATATGTGTGTGTGTGTGTGTGTGTGTGTGTGTGTGTGTGTGTGTGTGCGCGTGCGCGTGTGTGTGTGTGTGTGTGTGTGTCACGTGTGTGTCTTCTCTTTCATTAAAAGGCAATTAGATTGATATTACTAATATTTGTGAGAGTTATTTTGAACCTTTGTGAGTTGTTCGTTGAGAATTTATTTTAAACCTTTACTAGTTCATAGTTTAAGGTGTAAATTAATTTCTTCTTGTGACATCTTTAATTTATTTTTGGTATTCTTTAGAAGGTGATTCACTTTCTCAAGTGTAAGCGTTAGATTTCTTCCATAAATCTTTAAGTTGTTACATGGATCTTTTCAAGGCCTTAGAATATCAAATACTAGGAAATTCTTGAATCTTTCCTTTGAATTTCCCATGTCTTTAATTAAGTTTTCTATTCTTTTTTTGTTGTTGCTTCCGCATACTAGTATTCATATCATATTAGCGTTCTTTCTAACCTCGATCTTCACCATGCTTGCCCAATCATTTGCGAATCAAGATAATAGGGAGCCATCCCTCTCCAAGCACCTACACCGACAAAAATGGTGTGGGGTTTTATGAGGATGAACCCACCAAAATTTCATGGCTCCAAGTTATATGATCCGATGGATTTAATTAATGAGGCGTATAGAATCATTGCCGTGATATCGATGCCATGAAGGAAAAGGCCAAGCTAGTGGCATACCAACTCAAGGGTGTAGTAAAGATTTGGTATGAACAATTGGTTGATGAGATGGACCAAAGAGAGGGTCAAGTCATGTGGGAGAAATTCAAGGGTTTCTTGGACCAGTTTTTCTCGCTAGAACTTAGAGAGTCAAAGGTGTAAGAATTTGCAAACTTGAAATAAGGGCATATGAGATTAAGGAAATACTCTCTTAAATTTATAAACCGTTTCATGTATGCACCATTCATGGTGGTTGATCTGAGCTAGGACGAGTAAGTTCATTTTTGGGGTGTCGGATTTGGTTTCCAAAGAATGTAAGACTGCATTGCTTGTGAAACAAATGGACATCTCCAATTTGATGACTTATGCTAGGAAATTTGAGGAGGAAAATCTAAGGGAGCAAGCTAGGAAGTCCAAGAGGGCTCGATTGGATAGTGGTGGATTTTTGCACCGAAAGAAAATAGGCCATAACAAATTTCAAGGTGGGAAAAAGCAAGGGGGCCAAGGGTCTACCAACACTACTCCTCCATGTTTCAACAAAGACAAGATGACAAACCCAAAGCCACAAACTCCCAATTTCCCTAAGTATGGAAGGCTGCCCGGCTGCAATGCTTCATATGTAACAAGACCAATCACCATGCCAAATATTGTGGTACTAGGCCCCAAGGCCAAGGTGAGAAAACACAAGGTTCCCTAAGGACAAATAGGTTCTATGCTCTTTATGGCCTCCAAGAAGTAGAAGAAGCTCCGGATGTGGTTATCAATATATTAAAAGTTTATGATTTTGATTCATAAACATTGTTAGATTTGGGAGCAAATTTGTCTTTTGTAACTCCATTCCTTGCAAATATATTTCATGTATGTCCCAAAGTCCTAAACGGCCCTTTTGAAGTTTGTAATCCCCTAAGAGAGTCTATTGTAGCACAAAGGGTCTATAGAAATTGTCTTATTTCCATTTTGAAAAAAGTTGTTCCTTTTGACTTGGTAGAGTTCTCTATGGTCAATTTTGATGTCATATATGGGATGGATACACTTCATGCTTCCTATGCTTCTATAGATTGTTTAATTCATAGTGTCAAGTTTCAATTCCCAAATGAGTCCATTCTAGAGTAGGAGGGTAATAGTTCCTCATTTAGGGGTCAGTGTGTCTCTTATCTAAAGGCCTAGAAAATAATCTCGAATGGATGTAAATGAGTTCCCCGATGTCTTTCTGAAAGATTTAACTGGTGCCCCTCCCAAAAGGGAAATAGATTTTGGTATAGACTTCTTGCCCGAACCTATCTCCATCACTCTAATAGAATGGTCTTGGCAAAGTAGGAGTTAAAATAACTATTGCGGCATTTGTTGGAGAAGGAACTCATTAGGCCTAGTAGGTCTCCATAGGGTACCCCGGTATTACCTGTGAGAAAGAAAGATGGTTTACTCCGAATGTTCATAGAATACCGACAACTTAATAAAATTACCAATAAGAACAAGTATCCCCTCCTAAGGATGGATGACTCATTTGACCTATTTCAAGGTGCCAAGCACTTTTCTAAGATTGATTTGCAGTTTGGATATCACCAACAAAGGTAAGGGAGAGTGATATCCCTAAAATGGCTTTCTGGATAAGGTATGGGTATTTTGAATTTATGGTGATGTCCTTTGGCCTAATGAATGCACCGAAATTTTCGTGGATCTTATGAATAGGGTGTTGAATTGCTACCTTGATATGTTTATGGTGATGTTCATTAATGATATCCTAAACTATTCTTGATGTGAGAAAGAGCACATAGAGCATTTGAATGTAATTGTGAAAACCTTGAGAGAAGAAAGGCTATTTGCTAAGTTCGACAAGTGTGAGTTTAGGTTGAAAGAGTTTGCCCTCCATGGGTATGTAGCATCGGGTGATGGGATCAAACTTTATCCCAAGAAGATGGAGGTTGTGAGAAATATGCCTAGACTATTGACTCAAAGGTTATTGATGACTCAAAAGAAGTTGAAGTTCGTGCGGATGGATGGTTGTGAAAATAGTTTACAAACTTTAAAAGATCGTTGACTTTGACTCAAATCTTTACCTTGCTGGAGGGAATCAATGGGTTTGTGTTTATTGTGATGCCTCAAGAATTGGGTTGTGTCGTGTGTTAGTGAAATATGGTTAGGTGGTTGCCTATGCCTCAAGTCAATTGAAGCTATATGAGAAAAACTACCCAACATATGATCTTTAGGTTGCAACTATGGTGTTTCCATTGAAAATATGGAATCACTAATTGTATGGGGTTCATGAAAGCCTCCAACACGTGTTCACTCAAAGGGACCCCAACCTAAGGCAACAAAATTGTTATAGCTCCTCAAGGACTATGACATGGGAGTGAAGTATCACGCAGTCAAAGCTAATGTGGTATCCAACACAATTAGTAGGGTGTCCATGGGTAGTGTGTGTCATTGACAAGATGATAGAAAAGGGAGTTGGCCAAAGAAGTCCATAGGTTGGCTAAATTTTGGGTGAAGCTGAGTGATATCGGTAGTGGTAGTGTGATGGTACTTCATTGCTCGGAGTCTTCATTGATTGAGGATGTCAAGTCCAAGAAAGATCATGATCCCTCCTTTGTTGAATTGAAGACCTTCACGAAGGAAGGAAAGATAGAGGTGTTCTCACAATGGGGAGTAGGGTACTTCATTACCAAGGAAGATTGTGTGCTGAAATTAGATTGTTTGAGAAGCTTGATATGTAAAAAGCTCACAATTCGTCCGATTCCATTCATCCTTGTTCCAGTAAGGTGTATAGAGACTTGAAAAATGTTTATTGGTGGATCAGAATAAAGAAGGACATTGCAAAATTTGTGTCTGAATGCTCCATTTGCCAACAAGTCAAGGGTGAACATCAAAGGCTGGGTGGCCTAGCCCAAGACACTGAAATTCCTACTTTGATGTGGAAAGAGATCAATATGGACTTTGCAGTTTGTTTGCCCAAGACCAAGAAATATTTTGACTTCATATGGGTAATAGTTGTTAGAATGACAAAGTTGGCTCATTTCTTATTGGCCAAAACAATATCTAGTGTCAGGACCATGCTAACTTGTACATCTAGGAGTTGATAAGGTTGCATGGAATACATTGTCCATCATATTAGACCTTGGAGCTCTATCTACCTCTCAGTTTTGGAAATAATTTCAAACGGGCCTTGGTACTAAAGTTAAGTTGAGTACTGCCTTTCATCCTCAAATCAATAGGCGCACCGATAGAACAATTCAAATATAAGAGGATATGTTGAGGGCTTATGTATTGGATCAAGGAGAGTTGGTATGATCACTTGCCCTTCATTGAGTTTGCCTACATCTATAGCTTTCATGTAAGTATTGAGTTTGCACCATTTGAGGCTCTATATTGTAGACGGTATAGATCATCTATTAGATGGTTTGGTGTAGGTGAGATAGCCTTGTTAGGGGTGGACTTAGTCATGGATGCTATGGAAAAGGTTGTAATCATAAGAGAAATTTAAAGCAGCTCAAAGTCGACAAAAGTCCTACACTGACATAAGAATAAGGGACCTTAACTTCAATATTGATGATTGGGTTTATTTGATGGTGTCTCCCATAAAGAGTGTAATCTGCTTTGGTAAGACAGGGAAATTAAGCCCTAGATACAGTGTCTTACATGATTGTGAGAAAAGTTGGTAAGGCGGCATACAAGTTGGAGTTGTCTATGGAGATGAACATGATTCACCCGACATTCCATGTATCAATATTGAGGAAATTCATGGGTTGTCCAAACTCCATAATTTCATTAGAAGATGTGAGTATTGAGGAGAATTTAGCTAATGAAGAGGTTCTGATTGAGACTAGACCTATAAGTAAAGAGGTTGAAAAATAAGAAAGTTGCATCCATTAATGTTCTTTGGTGGAGTCAACAAGTTCAAGGTGCAACATGAAAAACGTAAGCAGACAACATAAAGCAATATCCCTATCTTTTCCTCAAACCTAAGGTATTACATCATTCTTACCTAAGACCTCTAATTCCTTAAATATTAGTTTTCTCATGTTCCATACACATATTTACATGTTTATATATTGTTTTGAGGCATGTTTTAAGTATGGATTTTGAAAATTTTCATTATCATGTTTAAATTGCATTTTGGCATTCATGTTGTGTTGTTAGCTGCTTATTAAACTCTTAAGAGCCTACGTTTAGTACATTCAAGGATGAATATTTTTAGGGAGGAGATATTGTGAGGATCAACAAGTTAAAAGGTTGGAAATGCAGAAAAAGTGGGACTAAAAAAGTTTCTTGGACAATTTACGAGCCTAGTTCACGGCTTGTGGTTCTATCCATGAGTTGTACCAAGATAGAAGGTTACAGGATTAAAATACGTGTAATTTCAAAGGGACTTACAAGGCCTATTTATGGTCCATAAAAGGGACTACATACCATGGAAATGTGTTATAGATTGAAGCCTCGAGTTGATGGGCATGTGGGTTTCTAATGATGAAATCATGAACAATAGGATCAGTGATATTTTGATTTACGATTGTAATTTGTCTTGTGGGTGGGTCATTCAAAATAGTCTCTGAAGATTGGAAAAGGAGAACAAGAACTTAAACCATGATTCATTGTTTGGTCAGGACCCAAAATTGGGGTCATGGTTCACGACTGAACAATTTTAATGAAGGACAATTTTTTCCATTCCGCATGTCCTATACCTAAAACATCATTGTTTGAGGTTCCAAAGACTCATATTAGACCCAAAACACTACTAAAACCTCAGATTCACTTCACTCTCATTCTCTAGAAATTTCTTAAGGCAAAGATTCATCATGGAAGAACAAGGTAACACTAGGATTTCATTCAAGAGGCTTCCTCCCCAAACTTCTCTAATCATTTCCTTAATGTCAATAAAAGGTATATGAGTTTGATTTGTGGGTTCCTTCCACCCATAAGGTTCCCATTAAAACCCTTCTTACCTTCTCTTTATGTTTTTTAAAAATATCAAGTTGCATGCTTATGACTTCAGTGATGATTTTATGATGCATTATCATGTATCAATATAATGCAATCCATGAATATTAAGTTGATGATTAAGGCTCCAATGTCTAAGGTTTAATTGATGATGTTGTCATGCTCAAGTCCCATTAAGGCAGACTAGCAACCATTGCCGATAAGGCTCAGGAGAACCAACCTGTAACCATGCACTTTCTATAAACATTATAAGGGGTTTCCACATTCAACGTGCTTTCAGACAAGCCAAAAGGAAGTACATATGACTAGGATGTTGGAGCCATAATGTTTAAAATACGTGAAATGACCACACTTTACTTTACATAGTCTACAAAGCCTCTAGATAAGGAACCGTATCTATTAAGGATTCGGACTGGCCCTACCTCATGACTAATTACATAATATAAAAACATAAGCTGACACACATAAAGCCTCGAAGCAACCTGGAGCTCAGTAATAGTATATCCTGTACTCCTACTAGAGAGATCTAGTAGCTCCTGTACCTGCAACATAAAATTCAGGTCCTTCGCAAGGGATGTCAGTATGAGGTAATGCACTAACTATGTAAGGCAGGAAGTATTGTGTATGAAATAAGAGTTCAAACGAAATCATGCACCGGTGTAAGGATAAGAGACCACATTTAGTCATACTACAGAATCATATACTTTATGTCATTTTTATTAGTTTAACTTTCTTTACTGTATAATCCGTGCACAGTATATAATACAAATGACCAACTGATTAATGGTAAATCAATATCGCGATCGACCCAATGTAGGGTTCCCTTTCACCCGTGGGATACCCCCCATAATATGGGATCGATCCATGCTAGGTGATTCTTCCACCCTTGGGGTACCACCTATCAATAAGCAACTTCACTTATATCTTTTATTTACTTTTAAGACTATTCTATTGGTGGTCGTAACATATGGAGCTGTAGGACTAAAGATATAATGTCTAACATGTAAAAAATCATCCAAGATAATACCACAATTAAAAGAGTAAGTTACACACATTAATGAAATACGTAGGAGATGAAATAACACATGGACTTTACTTAGCAAAAAAAGGAACTCTTGTATGTTGGTATTCAAGTATTTATGCAGATCTGATGATGGCTTTGTATGGGAGTATATGAACATGTTAAATAGTGGAGACAGAGTTATTAGTTATGTCAGAGTTTGTGAGTGCCTTTATGTGCCAAGAGAGGATTTAGGTTTCCTGTCAAATAATATGAAATCGAGCAACCTTACATACCTCGATGTACCATATCATTATTACCTTGAAGTAACCTCCTTTTTCCCCAACAATTTATCTACAATAGTGTGGATGATAAAAACCAGTGTTAGCAGCTAATAAATATGTCTTGGAAGCCCAATTTTATTGAAACAAAACAAGCCCGTAAATATCAATCCAAGAGTATTCTTTCAAACTTTCCACCTCTAATCATATATTCTAATACATATTATCATATACACATATGTCATGTCCAACATGTTTTAGTCCCATAACAGTCTTACAATAGCTCACAAAGTACAACACATAACAATTTTTTACAATACAAAAGTTGCAGCATAACATTACATCTTCTTGCTACATTTCGAAGTCAACTATCCCAAACCTGTTTCAACTTCAACCAAACTATCTCAAACTATACACATACAAATGGCCCTAAAATAGTCCAAAAATTGTCCCAAAGTAGATGGAGGACATGAAACAACAATTCACAATTACAACCCACAAGTTTTTACTAAGAGCATAATTAAGATATCAAACAAGAACTCATTTTTGCGGAAGATAACAAATGGTGTTGTAGCCTTGTTATATCACTATTGAACTAAATCTTGTTAAAAACATAAACCTTCATAATCCAGCCAACGAAGAAGAGAAAAGCTTCTTAATAAACAAGAAAAGTATACAACAATCTTTGGAACAGATGATGTCCAAAATTCCAACACAAATATAATCAGCCTATTTCTCTTGTTTTTCATGAAAAAACCATATTAAATACACAAGTATCTTTACTTACCTTTATCTTCAAGGTTAAGGGCTTCTTTAGGATCCCTAGTAAGGTTGTGAGGGTTGCTTTCTATGAGTTGAAAGAGAGCAAAAAGGAACCTAGAAAGTCATATTTTTTGTCCAAGTTGAAATGGCTTAAAGGAGCTGCTTTTAATCCTTTTAAAGGGAACCCTTGGCTGACTTTGTTTTGTATTTTAACCCTTGCTTTATCAAGGTGGTTATGCAGCTATTTTGCCTTTCACTTGGGCCTTAATGGGTGTCAATTTGATGGGCCTTGGCTGCCCATTTTTCTCTTTTCCCTTCACTTAGTTTGGGCCCAAATTGCCAAGTGGGTTGTGAATATGTTTGGGCCCTTTTTCTATTCATCTTGGGCTGAAAATATTGTCCCTTCATGATGCTAAACCATGCCAAAATAACACCCTTAACTTAGGGCTTATTCATTATCAGACTTGGACAGATTCGGTGTTGGGCCTCGTCTCCGTCTACCTATTTGAGCTAAGCACGTAGGTGACTCACCCGCTAGCTTTCTAAGTCCCACAAGAACCTTACTTCTTTCACTTAATTTAAGGTCGTGAACTCCTCAATTTGACTTAAATATATACACTCGATCATCTTGAGCGTTAGACGTACATATAACCCTCTAATCTAAAATGCAAGCACTTTTAAAAATGGATGCTGAATTTGACCAAGTCATATCATGTTTCATATGGATAGTAGTACACGTAAGATTTGGGGTGTTATATCCTCCCCCCTTAGGAATATTCATCCTCGAATATTAGCATAATTGGGTAGCTTAACCAAGTTCAAACGTTTAT
The DNA here is from genome assembly GCA_025774065.1 of Solanum ossicruentum. Classification (NCBI taxonomy): domain Eukaryota; kingdom Viridiplantae; phylum Streptophyta; class Magnoliopsida; order Solanales; family Solanaceae; genus Solanum; species Solanum ossicruentum. The sequence continues at coordinate 21,134 of JAOTQR010000324.1, read as the reverse complement.
TTAAACAAACTTTTGACAACACAACAAGTATTCAAACACAAGTACCAATTAATTCCCTAACTCTACATGTTGGACTTCCTCTTTAGCTTCAAATAAGTAAGGGTAATTAGATCTCATCGCTTCTTCAGACTCCCATGTTATCTCTTCTACTTGTTGCTTTCTCCGAAGTACCTTTACTGAAGCTATTTCTTTATTCCTTAGCATCTTATCTTGACAATCTACAATAACAATAGGTACCTCTTCGTAGGTGAGATCTTCTGAAACCTTCCTATCTTCAATAGGAATGATACAATATGGGTCACCTATGCATTTTCGAAGTATTGAGATATGAAAATCTTGATCAACCATGGCAATCTCTTGGCGTAGCTCTAATTCACATGCAACCTGCTTGAACCTCTTAATAGTTTTATATGGCCCTATGTAATGCGGGCTTAGTTTTCCCTTCTTACCAAATCTCATAACCCCTTTCATTGGGGACAACTTCAAAAATACCCAATCCCTTACTGAGAATTCCAATCCTCTCATCCTAGCATCCATATATGATTTGTGATGACTATAGGCTGTTTCTAGCCACTGTTGTATTACTCTAACTTTTTCCATGGCTTGTTGTACTAGATCCAGCCCAAGCAAGGTGGTTTCACCTACTACAAACCATCCAATTGGTGACTTACATTTTCTTCCAGACAAAGCTTCATAAGGTGCCATCTTGATGCTTGAATTGTTGCTATTATTATAGGCAAATTCAATAAGTGGTAAATGGTCCACCAAACAACCCTTGAAGTCCAATGAACAAGCCCTCAACATATATTCTAGTGTTTGAATGGTGCATTTTGCTTGACCGTCTGTTTGAGGGTGGAAAGTTGTACTCAAATTCACTTGTGTCCCAACACTACTTTGGAAGGACTTCCAAAACATTGCAGTGAATTGTGCTCCCTGATAAGATATATTGGAGATTGGGACCCCATGTAGCCTAACTATCTCTTTGAGGTACAACATGCTCCCTGATAAGATATATTGGAGATTGGGACCCCATGTAGCCTAACTATCTCTTTGAGGTACAACATTGCATACTCTTCAGTCGTATAATCAATCTCTTAACTAGCAAGAAGTGTGTTGACTTTGTGAGTGGATCAACTATTAACCATATGGAGTTAAACTTCTAAAATGAGCGAGGGAACCTAGTAACAAAATTCATATTAATCATATCTATGTTTGACGCTCTATATATTGCATATAACCTCTCGACTTTTGGTACTCTACTTTTTGACTTGTTGGCTATTCAGGCAATCTGCCACAAATTCTGCAAGGTCCTTTTTCATGCCTTCTGTCACAACCCAAGCCTAGGGCCTAGACATGACCGGCGAATGGAGAACTCGAAGGAACCCCAAATAAGCCTCTTAACTTGTAACACATCATTGGTCGTGGAAGCATATAAAAACATTAAAGAGCAAGAATAGGGGCGAAGGGCTAAGGGAAAAGCTTGCACAATATCATAGTCAAAAGGCAAGAGTTAAACTCATATGATAGACACAAAACATATCCAACAACCACCTCTACTACATAGATAGGAGCGGGGGCCAGGACAAAGTAACTGAACTCACCCTCATAGTCAAGTAGAACATAAATAAGAGTGACTCAATACATATCAAAAGAGCATAGATTAAGGAACCCAAAGTTGAGGAGTCACCAACTAGCTTGAATGGCACCGAACTAGCCACATGGAGGAGGATGATCAACTTGGGCTCTGGTTCCTACATGATGATATCATGTAGGCAAGAGTATGCGTACATTTGAATGTACTAAGTATGGATGCAATGCAACAATAGATAGGCATCATAATCAAAATGCATAATAGTAAGCAATAGGCATAATATAACAATATGGCATGTATGAATAATGCTTAAGTACAACGTGTTTAAATAACTCACACTCATATAGGATATCATATGTGTAGAAGAGACCATGCTAGCTATTCAAGGTACAAACACATTGGTGGTTGTGTGGAACAAACCCCTCACATGGTTAATGATAATCACACCTTATCAACACGGTAGTGAAGTACAAAACCCTCACACGGTTGATGAGTACAAACGACCTTAGTTAGCGGGGCTCTTGTCCCCCCGGATTAGGTATGCTTTAATGCAACACTTTATATAGAGTATATCAGATACATAATCATTTCATTGTCATATAGTCATTCATTGATGCGTTGGACCTTCAACTCCTCAAGAAACCACATCTGTACATTTTATCAAACACTTAGAGGGTGTGTAATGCCAGTATAAAACCATGAAATATAAAGATGAAATCATGAAGAAAATCTATTGTAAAACCATCAATCATCACCTTGCAACATCCTCAAGCAACATACATCAAAACCCCTTCTCAAATCTTATAATAGATCAAAGACTTATAGCTCAAAACATGGAAAAACAGTCACAACTTTAGATAGCTTTAACATATAGTGAAGTGAATTTCATAATAATCAAGACCCATTTGTCAATCAATTTTAGATCATGCAATTTGAGTAAAAGGAGGCTTGTGTATCATGGGTGAAAGGAACCCATGAAAGAAACTCATATACCTTAGTTTAGAGATGAACTTGGTGTAGATTGGAGATAGAGACTTTAAGCTTGAAGAAGAACCTTAAGCTTGGGATGAGGGTTTGGGACTTGGGTTTGGGGAGTGAAAATATGACTAAGTGTTTGAGTGAGTATTGGAGAATGTTTAGGATGATGTGAGGGAGAAAGTTGTCTAAGTATGGGTAAAAACATGTCTGGGAACACTTAGGCCCAAGACTTAGAAGTCTTGGACCGAACTAAAAAAAAACAGTCCCCAAAATGTACAGGGGCGCGTTGCGAGGCAACGAGAAATCGCTCTTTGGAATTTGATAAGCTAATCTTTCACTCTTAAATCGGGGTTAGACCCTTCTTCACCTAATTTTGACCCCCTGAAAATGAATATGGACTCGGATTTTCAAAATAGTAAACGTATTTAGAGATATATAGCATATAAAATTTCAGGCATTCCGAGGCACATTTTTAGGCACTTTTGGGGTCGTTTCAATATCTCCCTCTTGGGAACACTCATCCCCGAATGTAAAAGAGACATACAAGAAAAGAATGACACAAACCAGCCCCAACTAAAATGCAACATTACATTTAAAACACCATTTTCAAAATTTCAACATAAGTTATCATTGACTTGTCAACTTAAACATGAATCATATGAATGACATAGGGGCTGGAAAATAAGACTTGAATCACATAGCGGACCTAGAATTCGTACCTGTGGCTTGAGTGGAGTGGAAAAGATAAGGACATTGTTTTTGCATGTCTTGTTCAGCCTCCCAAGTAGCACTTTCAATTTGTTGGTTCCTCCGAAGGACCTTAAGGGATACCACCTCCTTGTCCCTCAATCTCTTCACTTGCCTATCCAAAATCTGAACCGAAACCTCCTCATAAGTCAATTTATCCTCAACAACACCCACAATATCAAGAGGCACAATGGCATTAGGATTACCAACACATTTCGTCAACATAGAGACATGAAACACTAGATGAACCAAATTCATTTCACTAGGCAACTTCAACTCATAAGCTACCTTGACAACCCTCTATATCACCTCATAAGTACCAACATACCTTGGACTCAACTTCTTCTTCTTACAAAATTAGAGCATACCTTTCATTGGATAAACTTTTAAATTAACCCAATCACCCACTTTGAATTCAAGGTCTTTTCGTCTCGCATCGACATAAGATTTTTGACTACTTTGGGCCGTTCTTAACCTTTCCCTAATCATCCTAACCTTCTCAAGAGCATCCACAACCAGATCTGGTCCCAATAAGGCCAACTCTCCAACCTTAAACCAACCGACTGGTGATCTACAATGTCTCCCATAAAGAGCCTCAAAAGGAGCCATATCAATACTAGAGTGATAGCTATTGTTGTAGGAAAACTCAATCAATGGAAGATGGTTATCCCAACCATCCTTTCCCTAAGCATCTCTTCAATGTTTTGAATTGTCCTTTTAGCTTGGCCATCCATTTGAGGGTGGAAAAATTGAACGCCGTACTAAGGTGAACTTTTGTACCAAGACCCTTTTGAAAAGACCTCCAAAAGTGTGAAGTGAATTGTGAACCATGATCTGATATTATGGACAAAGGAACCCCATGCAACCTTACTAACTCATGGATGTACAACCTTGCATACTCTTCTGCCCCATATGTGGTTTTAATCGGTAGAAAGTGAGCCTATTTCGTCATCCTATGAACCACCACGCAAGTGGAATCAAAACCTTTTCTAGTTTGGGCAACCCAACCACAAAATCCATATTAATCGCCTCCCATTTCCAAGTGGGAATCTCTTTATCTCGGGTTAGGCCACCTCGCCTTTGATGTTCGGCTCTGACTTGTTGAAAACTATGGCAACCAGAAATGAATTTGGCAATATCCCTCTTCATGCCTCTCCACCAATACACATCTCTCAAGTCCCTATACATTTTAGTGGAACCGGGGTGAATAGAATAAGAAGAATTATGTGCCTCATCAAGGATCTTCTTCCTCAAACCATCAACAGAAGGCACACATAACCTATCTTGGTAACTAAGGGAACCATCTCCCCCTTGGGAGAAAACTTCTACTTTGCCCTCTTTCACCAAGGCCTACAATTAAAGCAAGGAGGAGTCAAGATCTTGTTTTGCCATCACCTCATCAACCAAAGAAGACTTACTCATCGATAACCACAACACCATCATCCCCAACCTATTCCAACCTAAGCCCCAATCTAGCCAATCTATACACCTCCCTATCCCTATCACCACCGTCATCATGATCTAGGCTACCTGTGGACACCCGACTCAAAGCATCCGCCACCACATTTGCCTTACCTTTATGATAATGCACACTCATATCTAAATCTTTGAGAAGTTCAAGCCACCTTCTTTGCCTCAAGTTGAGATCTCTTTGAATGAAGACATATTGGAGGCTCTTATGATCGGTGAAGACATCAACATACACCCCATGAAAGTAGTGACACTAAATATTTAATGCAAACACAATGGTGACTAACTCTAGATCATGGGTAGGGTAGTTCCTTCCATGTATCTTGAGTTGTCTAGAAGCATAAACTATGAACTTACCATTTTGGATTAGCACACAACCCAAACCAACTCTAGATGCATCACAATACACAACAAAACCCTCAAGCCTATTTGGTAGTGATAATATAGGAGAGGACACAAACTTGTCTTGCAATGTTTGGAAGCTCCTCTCACATTCGTCGGTCCACACAAACTTAACCTTCTTTTGAGTCAATTTTTTCATAGTGGAAGCAATGGAGGAGAACCCATTCACAAGCTTTATATAATTCCCGCTAGGACCAAGAAGCTCCAAATATCCGACAGGGTCAATGGTCTAGGCCAATTCCTAATCATATCGGTTTTCTCAGGATCCACTTTTATACTATCCCCCGATACCACATGAACCAAGAATGCAACCTCCTTCAACCAAAATTCACACTTATCATATTTGGTATATAATTGCTCCTCCCTTAATCTTTGCAATACAACCCTCAAATGACTCATATGCTCCTCCCTATATGTGAGTAGATAAAAATAATGTCAATGAAGACATAACAAAGGAATCAAGGTAAGGTTTGAAAACCCTATTCATTAGGTCCATGAAGATGGTCGATGCATTTGTCAACCCAAACAACATCACAACAAACTCATAATGCCCATTTCTAGTCCAGAAGGCCGTCGTGGGAATTTCACACTCCCTCACCCTCACTTGATGATACCTGGACTGAAGATCAATCTTAGAGAAGAAGCTAGCTCCTTGCAATTGGTCAAACAAATCATCAATCCTTGGAAGAGGATATCTAATCTTGATGGTGACCCTATTGAGTTGTCAGTAGTCAATGCACATTCTAAGTGACCCATCCTTCTTCTTTACAAACAATACTGGGGCAACCCAAGGTGATTGACTAGGTCTAATAAATCCCTTCTCCAACAAATCTTTCAATTGTTCCTTTAACTCCTTCAGCTCCGCCGGGGCCATACAGTAAGGGGGAATGGAGATAGGTTGAGTATCGGGAAGGAGATCTATGCTAAAATCTATCTCCCTTTCAGGAGGGACACCAAGAAGGTCATTTAGAAAGACTTCAAGAAACTCGTTTGCAACTGAAATCGACTCGATGGAAGGCACTTTGGACTCCACATCTTTAAACCTCACAAGATGATACAAACACCCCCTAGAAATCAACTTATGGGCTTTAATGCATGAAATGAATCTAGCTTTGACCACCACATCATGAGTTTACCACTCAAAGATGGGTTCATTAGGGAATTGAAACTTGACCCTATGGGTTCTACAATCAATAGAAGCATAGTAGGCATGCAACCAATCCATCCCGAGTATGACATCCAAATCTACCATGTCTAATTCAAGAAGATCACAAGATAACAACTTATGTAAAATGTAAATACGACAACTTCTATAAACTTTCCTAGCAACAATATAGACTCCAACAGGAGTAGACAATTCATATGACTCATGAAACAACTCGGGGACAACATGGAACTTTTTAGCAACAAAAGGGGTAACAAAGGAAAGAGTGGCACCCGGATCAATCAAAGCATATGCATAAAAGTCAAAGATTTTCAACATAACTGTAATAACATCGGGAACCTCACCAACCCCTTGCCTTCATGTAGTACATAAAACAGGTTGTGCCTTGGGGCACCACCTTGAGGACTACCTCTACCTAATGGGACCGCATTTGCACCTCGGTCCTTGCCACAGTTTATTGGACAATCAATCTTCTTGCGACCAAGCTCCCCACATTCATAGCATTCATCAGAACCCTTCGAAGATGGGCCTCCATGGCTCCTTCTAAATTTAGGGCACACATGAATAGGAGCCACCCTACCAACACCTTGAGGCCTAGGGAAGTCATTGGCAAGTCCCTTATTTGTAGCATGAGAAGGCCCTTGGCCTTGATTAAATTTAGCACCTTTTGGAATTTACCCACAAACTGGGCCTTCTTGGCCTCATACCCCCTTCTCTTCTTCAATTTCTCCTTCTCCATTTGCTCGACGTAGGTCATCAACCAAGACAAGTCCATGTCACTAATTAGCATAGCAGACTACCATTCATCACTTATCAAGTTAGAGACCCCCATCACGAACTTATTCATCCTAGATCTAGGATCGGCCATCAAATGGGGAGCATACTTTGAAAGTTGATTAAACTTGAGGGCATACTCCCTCACACTCATAGCACCTTGTTTCAAGTTCATAAACTCCACCAACTTAGCTTCCCTGAGCTCAAGAGGGAAAAACAGACTAAGGATGGCCAATTTGAACTTCTCCCAATGCACTGCATTACCAACCCCCTTCTCACCCTTCCATTGGTCATACCATATTTTACCTACCCCTTTGAGTTGGTACATCGCCAACCCCGCCTTCTCATTTGGCCCAACACCCATGATATTCAAGAATTTGTAGACCTCATCAATGAACTATTCTGGATCTTCATCCACCTTTGACCCATAGAATACTGGAGGACTCATCCTCATAAAGTCTCTTACCCTAGCACTCGAGTAGAAGCTTGAGGGGCTTGGGCCCCTTGATTGACTTGGTTGGTCACCACTTGGGCAAGCATAGTGAGAGCATCTCGGAGCTCACTATAGGTAGGTTGCACCTCCGAAGTTTTGGCCCTTCTTCCTTTTAGTGTTTGGCATGATCTAGCATAGCAAAGAACAATCGTAAGGGGGAACAACTCACTACAACTATATAGCGCATAGACCATGAAGAAGGGAAACATTTCCTAAAATGTCTCAAAACCTCCTACTTATAGTTATGACGCGCTTCACAACCATGAATAGGACTCTAATCGACGTGGTGGTTTTGGACTCCAAGGATCTATCAACCTAGTGCTCTGATACAAAACTTGTCGCACCCTAACCTAGGGCCTAGATGTGACCAGCGAATGGAGAACTCGAAAGAACCGCAAACAAGCCTCTTAACCTGTCATTATACATCATTGGTCAAAGAAGCATGTAGAAACATTAAAGAGCAAGAATAGGGTGAAGGTCTAAGGGAAAAACTTGCACAATATCATAGTCAAAAGGCAAGAGTTAAACTCATATCATAGATACAAAACATGTCCAACAACCATCTCTACCACATCGATAAGAGTGGGGGCCAAGACAAAGCAACCAGACTCACCCTCATAGTCAAATAGAACATAAAGAAAAGTGTCTCCATACATATCAAGAGAGCACAGACTAAGGTCCCTATAGTGGAGGAGTCAACAACTAGCTTGAATGGCACAAACTAGCTATGTGGAGGAGGATGATCAACTTGGGCTCCAGTTCCTACATAATGATATCATGTAGCCAAGAGTATGTGTTAGTCCATTTGAATGTACTATGTACGCAGGATGCAATGCAATAATAGATAGGCATCATAATCAAAATGCATAATAGTAAGCAATAGGCATAATATAACAATATGGCATGTATACAAAATGCTTAAGTAAAACATGCTTAAATAACTCATACTCATATAGGATATTATATGTGTAGAAAAGACTAAGCTAGCTATTCAAGGTACAAATCCCTTGGTGGTTGTGTGGTATAAACCCCTCACATGATTGATGATAATCACACCTTATCAACACGGTGGTGAAGTACAAACACCTGACATGGTTGATGAGTACAAACCCCCACCTTGGTTACCTGGGCTCTTGTCCCTCCTGGATCGGGTATGGTCTAATGCAACACTTTATATAGAGTATTATCATATACATAAGCTCATTTCATCATCATATAGTCATTCATATCATATCTCATGCTCTGGACCTTTAACTCCTCAAGAAATCACATCCGGATATTTTATGGAACACTTAGAGGGTGTGTAATGCTAGTATAAGATCATGAAATATAGAGATGAAATCATGTGAGAAAATCCTTTGTAAAACCATCAATCATCACCTTGTAATACCCTCAAGCAACATACATCAAAACCCCTTCTCAAATCTTACAATAGATCAAGGACTTATAGCTCAAAACATGGAAAAACAAGCACAACTTTACAAAGTTTTAACATAGAGTGCAGTGAATTTCATCATAATAAAGCCTATTTGGAAATCAAATTTAAATCATGCAATTTGAGTAAAAGGAGGCTTGGCTATCTTGGGTGAAAGGAACCCATGAAACAAACCCAGATACCTTAGCTTAGAGATGAACTTGGTGTAGAATAGAGATGGAGACTTGAATCTTGAAGAAGAACCTTGAAGGAAAACCTTAGCTTGGGAAGAGGGTTTGGGACTTGAGTTTGGGGAGTGAAAATATGACTAAGTGTTTGAGTGAGTATTGGGGAATGTTTAGAATGTTATGAGGGTTAAATTTGGGTAAGTATGGTTAAAAACACATTTGGAATACTTAGGCCTAAGAATTACAAGTCTTGGACCGAACTAAAATAAAATAGTCCCCAAAATGTACAGGGCGCGTCGCGGAGGCAATGGGAAAACCCCACAAGAAATATCACTTTGGAATTTCATAATTGCTAATCTTTCGCTCCTAAATTGGAGTTAGACCCTTTTTCAGCTAATTTTGACCCCTTGAACAAAAGAATATGAAGTTGGATTTTTGAAATAGCAAATTGATTTTGATATATATGGAATTTAAAATTTTGGGCATTCCCAGACACATTTTCGGACACTTTTTGAGGTCGTTTCACCTTCCCACCAAAACATTCCCTTCAGATCATGATAAATCTTAGTTGATCTTGGATGAATGAAATATCTTGAATGATGAGCTTCTTCTATTATGGTCCTTCTTAGCCCATCAATATTAGGCACATATAATCTATTTTTGCAACAAAGTACTCCATTTTGTGTAAGTTCAAAGCCCTTCATCGTACCCTAACTCACCTTTTCCTTGAGTTATCATAGAACAATATCCTTAAACTTCTTTTCTTTTACCTCCATTACAAACGAAGACTCTGCAGTATTATGCACAACAATCCCTTCCTTTGGAGTTTCAAGAAGGTGAACTCCCAAAATAGTTAGTTGATTTAGATCCTTAGCCACTCCTTGACTTACTAGGGCCCGAATAACCAGTATTCATGATTGTCTTACGACTCAGAGCATCAGCTACCATATTTGCATTCCTTGGATTGTATAGTATATCAACATCGTAATCCTTTTTTAGCTCTATCCATCTCCACTGTCTTAAATTTAGGTCTTTCTTCTTTAAAATGTACTGAAAACTCTTGTGATCAGTATATATGTCAACGTGGATCCCATACAAATAGTGGAGCCTATTTCCAGAGCAAACACAACCGCTACTAGCTCAAGATCATGTGTTAGGTAGTTTGTCTTACGCGGTAGCAGTTGTCTCAAGGCATAAACAATTACCCTACCATGTTGTGTTAGTACACACCCTAAGCTGACTGGTGAAGCATCACAATACACCACATGCCCCTCCGTGCCTTCTCGAAGCACTAGCACATTTGCAAAAGTTAGCTTGCTTTTCAACTCTCGGAAGCTCCTTTCTCATGCATCATTTCATTGGAACTTTGTTGCCTTATAAGTCAACATTGTTAGAGGTGCAGAAATAGAAGAAAAACCCTTAACAAACCTTCTGTAATAAGCTGCCAACCATAGGAAGCTTTGAACCTCCGTGGGTGTTGTTGGCCTTGGCCAATCTTTCACTGGCTCTACCTTTTGTGAATCAACCCTAATTCCTTCATTGGATACAAAATGACCCAAGAACGCCACTAATTTCAACCAAAACTCACATTTCAAAAACTTGGTATTCAACTACTGATCACGAAGAACCTATAATACTTGTCGTAAGTGATTTGCATGGTCCTCTTCTGATCTTGAATATACCAAAATATCATTTATAAATATTATCACGAATACATCCAAGAATGGTTTGAACACCCTATTCATCAAATCTATAAAAAAAAAACTGCTGGTGCATTTGTTAGCTCAAATGACATAACAAGAAATTCAAAGTGACAATAGTGTGTCCTGAAAGTTGCCTTGGTGTACATCTTTCTCCTTCACCTCACTTGATGATAACCTGATCTTAAATCAATTTTTGAAAAGCATTTGGCACCCTGTAACTGATCAAATAAATCATCAATCCTGAGGAGGGGATATTTGTTCTTAATTTTTACCCTATTCAATTGACAGTAGTTGATACACATTTTCAAGGTGTCATTCTTTTTACCTACAAATAACACTGGTGCACCCCAAGGGGACACTAGGCCTTATAAAACCCTTCTCTAGCAAGTCTTTTGATTGCTCCTTTAACTCACGTAATTCTGATGGGATCCTACTATATGAAGGGATAGAAATAGGTTGAGTGCCTGGAAGTAAGTCAATACCAAAATCTACTTCTCATTCTGGAGGTAAACCTGGAAGCTCTTCAAGAAACACATCAAGAAATACATTCACTATTGGAACAGATTCGAGAGTTAGCAGTTTCATCTCCACATCTCTCACTCTAACTAGAAGACATATATATCCCTTGGATCAACTTTATTGCCTTAAAATAATAGATAAACTTATCCTTTGGTCCCTAACATTCCCTTTCCATTCAAGAACTGCCTCTTTTGGAAAGTTGAAATACATTCTTATTTTGACAATCCATGGTGGCATAGCAAGGAGCTAACCAATCCATACCCATTATAATATCAAATTCCACCATATCTAGCTCAATAAGGTCAGTCAATGTGTCATTACTACATAGTTATAATAGACCCTTTTAGCTTAATAATACCTGTTGGTATAAACACTTCAAATGGTTAGTTCAATAAATTAGTTGTTCTCTTAAGCTTCCCAGCAACTGGTAGAGTGATGTATGATAGTGTAGAACTAGGGTCAATCAATACATATACATTATGTGAAAAGATGGACAATGAACTTGTAACCACATCGGGCGATGCTTCTAAATTTTTCTGACACCTTAGAGCATAAGTACGATTCTAGACTCCACTAGAACTAGCTCCCCTTCTAACACCTCTACCACGACCTGTAGGTGGTTGCTCACCTTTACCTAATGGAGTAACTGATGATGATGATGCAGTCGCCGACTTAGTAGGGTTGTGCTATATCACCCATGTGTCTCCTCGGGCAATCTCTCTTCATATGCCCCGGCGAACCACACCACTAGCAAGCATCTATCCCAACACGACATGTACCTAAATGAATCCTCCCACATTGTTTGCAAGGCTGCCTAGGAGGCATTTGCTAGCTTGCCGAATATCCTATTGTCCGTGCACCTTGGCCTTCACTTCTTTGAACAAACTGATTACTTTTAGACCCTTGAAGTTGTGGTGGAGCACTAGTTGCAGAGTAGGAGGATGATGGGCTAGGCTTTCTATTAGAAAACTGAGGCCTAAACTCACCTTGGGATGGTATAAACTACCCTGTAGATCTGTCCCTTTTGGATTGCCCCCTACTCTTGTGTCCTATGTCTTTGCCTCTGCTCCTTCATTTTTTGTGTAAAAGCTTGCGTCGCTATATTCGTGTCTTTATTTAAAGAAGCAATTGTACAGTCTCTAACAAGATATGAATCCAACTAATCCATATATCAATGAGCTCTATGTACTATAATAGCAACTATATTAGGAGCATACCTAGCCAAGGAATTAAGTTAAGAGGTTATACTCCACACTCATATTTCCTTGGTGGAGATTCAGGAATTGATCTGCGCGGGCCTCTCAGATCTCTAATGGCACGTAATGGTTAAGAAATACCTCTTTGAACTCCTTCCTAGTAGTTGGAGGTGCATATGTCCCTTATATTACTTCCAAGCTTCATACCGTAGTATAGCCACACCATTCAATATATATTTTGCCAACTCAACAGCTTCAGGACCACTAACATGCATAACATCAAAAGTGTGTTGGATCTGATCGATGACATCTTATAAATCTTCATTAGGATCTGACCCAGTGAAGGATAGAGGGTCTAGATTAAGGAAGTCATGTATCCTTGTGCTAGCTTCCCCATTTGCACCACCTACACCTATAACTAGGCCTTCTTGTCTTTGACCTTGACTATACGGTTCAATAGTTGCACTGCATTTCTCAGATCCTAAAGGGTAGCATCAGTAGGTGGTTTTGGGGGAGTTTCACTACTTCCTGGTTTATTAGGAGGTAGAAGAGTTGGAGATCTTTATGATAGAGACTCATCTTAGGCCTCATTTCATTGTCTCACCCGACTAGGTACACCACCTATCACTTCTACTTCCTTTCCTTTGCCTCTACGTTTCCTTGTTTCTAGCATATTTGCTGTACAAAACAATTTAGAGGTGAAACCTACCTGCAACACTTAGCTCTATGACAAATCTAAAGAATGAAAAGAAAGTGACAACTCCTAAATGTCGTGTAGCCTCATGCTTATAAATGTCACGACCATACTAAACACATAAGTATTCTTGCTTACCTTAACCCTCAAGGTGTAGATCTTCTCCAAGAACCCTAAAAGTATCCTTTGTGGCTGGTTTGCAAAGCTAAGAAAGAGGAGAGAGAAAATCTTATGAAAGCTGATTCCTTTCTAAGTTAAAAATGGCTTAAAGATGTTGATTTTTTAAGCCCTTTTAAAGGAACTCTTTGGCCGACTTTCTCTTGAGATATTGACCATATATTAACACATGTAATCAAGCTGGTGATGCAGCACCTTGGCCCTCTCACTTGGGCCTAAATGGGTCTCAAAGTGTATGGGCCTTGGCTGTCCATTTTCCTAATTTTCTTCACTTAGTTTGGGCCCAAATCAACAAGTGAATTGTGAATGTTCTTGGGACCTTTTTATTATTCATCTTGGACTATAAATATTGTCCATTTACTATGCTAAAACATGGGGCTACAGTGACACCCTTAACACAGACTCGGAGAGATTCGGCATCAAACCTCGTCTCCATCTAGCTAGCAAATTTAAGCTAAGAAAGTAGGTGATTCACCTGCTAGCTTCCTAAATCTTGCAAGCACCTCAATTCTCTCACTTTTTTTAGGGCCGTGATCTCCTCAATTTTACATAAAACTTATATACACTCGATCCTCTTAAGCGTTAGACCCACATATCACCCTCTAATATGAGATTCAAGCACTTTTAAAAATGGGCCCTAATTTCACCAAATCATATCATGTTTCATTTGCATAGAACTAGTACATTAAGATGTGGGGTGTTACACTCATGCTCATATAGGATATCATATGTGTTTGAAGAGACCAAGTTAGTTATTAAAGGTATAAACCCCTTGGTGGTTGTGTGGTACAAACCCCTCACATGGTTGATGGTAATCACACCTTACCAACACGGTGACAAAGTATAAACACCTCGCATGGTTGATGAGTATAAACCCCGAACATGGTTACCCGGTTATGGTCTAATGCAACAATTTATATAGAGTATATCATATACATAATATCATTTCATCATCTTATAGTTATTCATATCAGATATCATGCTTTGGAGCTTCAACTCCTCAAGAAACCACATCCGGACATTTCATCAAACACTTAAGGGTGTGAAATAGTAGTATAAAACCATGCAATTTAGAGATAAAATTATGCAAGAAAATCCATTGTAAAAATATCAATCAATACCTTGCAACACTCTCAAGACATATACATCAAAACCCCTCATCAAATCTTACAATAGATCCAAGATTTATAGCTCAAAATATAGCAAAACAGTCACAACTTTACATAGCTTTAACATAGTTTGCAGTGAATTTCATAATATGCAAGACCCATTTGTAAATCAAATTTAAATCATGCAATTTGAGTAAAAGGAGGCTTGGGTATCATGGATGAAAATAAACCATGAAAGAAACCCATATACCTTAGCTTGGAGGTGAACTTGGTGAAGATTGGAGATGGAGACTCTTAGCTTGAAGCAGAACCTTGAAGAAATCCTTAAGATAGGTCTTGAGTTTTTGGACTTGAATTTTGGGTAAAGTATGAGTGTAGGGGTTTGAGAGGACATTGGGGAATGTCTTTTGAGGATATGAGGGTGAAATAAGGCTAAGTATAGGTAAAAACATGTTTGGGAACACTTAGGACCAACAGCCAAAAAGCCTTGGATCGAGATCAAAATCACTAGCAACAAAATATACAAGTCTGCGACACAGACCTGTTGCGAAGGCCAAACTAACACATGTCAACGACAGCTATGCGTCATCGTGCTGTCGCAGATCGTCTCTGGAAACAAAAATTTTGGAAATTGAAATTGTGATTCGATTACTCTAAAACTGGGTTTAGACCCTTTCTCCCCCTAATTTTGGCCCCCTAAAAAGGAATATGAAGTCGGATTTTTGATATCATGCATGGAGTTTGAGATATATGAAATTTATAATTTTAGGCATTTCGAGGCACATCTTTGGGCACTTTTTGGGGTCGTTACAATAAATCTGGTGCACAACACATCCATAACAAGACTCTTCATAGAAACAACTTTATATACTCCCTAGGACGAACTACTCTAGTACCAATTTTGTCATGCCCAAAGTCTTAGTATGTCACAGCTCCAAACTAATAAAGATGGACAGGCATTCAATACCCTCAAGGCCTGGGAGAAACAACATACAAACTGTGCTTACTATGCATATGACTATGATAACTACACATCGGTGATGAGTTCATACGAGCTATAGAGATAATTGATCAAAATATGTAGCACCAAAACTTACATACCAAACTTGGTCGTTGAGGCCATAATTGTTTAGAGACAAGATGCAATTGAACAATATACAATCGGGTATCAGAGTAGGTCATCCTAGGGAGTCTATGTAGAATCTTGCTTATAGGTGTGTATATATAAACATGAGGCTACAAGACATTTAGGAGTTACCTCGTTTATTTCATTTCCTAGATCGTGCCATAGAGTCATTATCATAGGTTGATCACATCTAACCCCTAAATTGTTTGTGTTTATATATAGCAAAATATGCCTGTCACAAGGAGAAAAAGTATAGATAAGAAGATAGATTTTGGAGAAGGGACCAGCCAATCACAAGCTAGACCTAACCAAAGTGAGATTCCAGATGAGTCCTTCTCATAGAGTTCCCCGGCTCCTCCACCTCCAGAGGAGCTAAGGAGGGCAGCAGCACCTCAAGAGACTCCTATTAATGCTACTAAGCAAGATTTAAGGAATGTGGTCCGATTATTTACTCCTATTGTTGTTGGTATTAGGTCAAAGGCAAGAAGGCCCAATTGCAAGTAATGGTGGTGCAGATAGGCAACTAACACACGTATATGTGACTTCCTTAATTTAGATCAACTTTTATTCACTGGGTCAGATCCTAAAAAAGATCCACAAGACTTTGTTGACCAAATCAGATGGACCTTGGATTTTATGCATGTTAGCGGTATAGAAGTTCTTGAGCTAGCAACATATAGATTAAAGGTGAAAGTGGTATTGTGTTATGAAGCATGGAAGCAATCCAAGGTTACAGATGCCCCTCCAATTGGTTGGAAAGAGTTCAAAAAGGCATTTCTTGACCACTATTTGCAATTGGAGATTCGAAAGGCCTGTGCAGATAATTCTTAAATCTCCACTAAGGGGGTATGAACGTGAGGGAGTGCCATCTCCAATTTTAACTCCTTGGCCAGGTATGCTCCAAACGTGGTAGATCAAGTTCATCAATACGTGGATAGATTAGATTCATATCTGGTTAGAGATTGTATAATTTCTTCCTTGAGTAATGACATGGATATATTGCAAGGATGCAAGCTTTTGCACAAAAGGTGGAGGATCAATGACAAAGGAGGAGGATATAAGAGTCGGAAAGAGCACAATCCAAGAGGGCTAGATCGACGTGGCAATTTACACCATCCCAAGGTGAGTTTAGGCCTCTATTTTCTAATAGACCACCCAGGCCATCATTCTCTTACTCTACAGTTATTGCTTCACCTCGATATCAGTTTGGGCAACAATGCAAACCCCAAGGTTCACATGCAATAGAGCACCAAGAGCAAGGGTGTATGAGCCAATCAGGACCTCCTTAACAGACTTGTAAGCAATGCAAGAGAACTCATCTAGGTGCATGCCGATTTGGGACAAATGCTTATTTTTTTGCTGTGGTACACCAGGTCATATGATGTGAAATTGTCCTCAAAGGGATACGGGTATTATGGCCCAACCTACTGGATCAATTGCTGCATTGTCATTGACAATGCCTTCATTAGGTAGGGGTTCTGCAATTCTCTTCAGGTGGTGGTGGGGGTGTTAGGGGAGTAGCTAGTTCTAGTGGAACTCAAAACCGCACGTATACTCTAGGAGATCAACAAAATTTGGAGGCTTCCTATGATGTGGCTACAGGTACATTGTCCATCTTTACACATATTGTATATGCATTAATTGATCCAGGGTTTACTCTATCATATGTTACTCCATTAATTGTTGAGAAGTTCAAAAAAGTACCAGAACTATTGATAAACCATTTGAGGTGTCTACATCAACTGGAGAGTCTATTACAGGTAAAAGGGTCTATCATATACACCAATTGGCGAGTTTATTATAGCTACAAGGGTCTACCCTAATTGCATAGTAACTATTTGCTATCATGACACAATTACTGACCTTGTTGAGTTAGAAATGCTAGATTTTGATATTCCAATTGGTATGGATTGGTTGGCTTTTTGTTATGTCATAGTGGATTACCGAACTAAGATGGTGCAGTTCCATTTTCCAAGGGAGTCCTCGAATGGAAGGGTAATATAGGAGCACTAAGAGGTAGGTTTATTTCCTATTTTAAGGCAAGGAAGATGTTGTCCAAAGGATACATATGCCATTTAGTGAGGGTAAGAGATATAGATGCAGATTCCCCAATCCTTCAATCTGTTCCAGTGGTAAATGAATTTCTAGATGTGTTTCCTAAAGATCTCACAGGTTTGCCTCCAGAACGAGAAGTTGAGTTTGGTATTGACGCACTTCTAGATACACAACCTATATCTATTCCCCCATATAGAATGGCTTCGGTAGAATTACGAGAGCAATTAAAAGATTTGCTAGAAAAGATATTTATAAGGCCAAATATGTCCCCTTGGAGAGCACAAGTTATATTTGTACACAAGAAGGATGGCTCGTTGACGATGTGCATTGACTATCCACAGTTAAACAAGGTGACGATAAAGAACAAATATTTCCTCCCTAGGATTGATGATTTATGATCAGTTACAAGGTGCTAAGTGTTTCTTAAAGATTGACTAGAGGTCGGGTTATCACCAAGTGAGTCAGAAATCAAGATAAACCAAAGATAGCTTTTAAAACACGGTATGGTCATTTTGAGTTCTTAGTCATGTCATTTGGCCTAACAAATGCCTCAATTGTTTTTATGGATTTGATGAATAGGGTGTTTAAGACATTTTTGGATATGTTCGTGATAGGATTCATACATGACATTTTGGTGTATTCGAGATCAGAAGGAGGTCATACTAATCACCTACGACAAGTTACAAATTCTTCATGATTGTAAGTTGTATGCAAAGTTTTCTAATGTGAGTTTTGGCTAAGATCTATGGCATTCTAGGGGAACATTGTATCTGATGAAAGGATAAGGGTTGATGCCCAAAAGATAGAGGCTGTAAAGAACTGGCCAGAACCTACTACACAGACAGAAGTTAATAGTTTTCTTGGGGTAAGAAGTTATTATAGAATATTTGTTGAAGGATTTTTGTCTATTTCTATACCATTAATGAAGCTAATGCATAGGGCAATTAAGTTTCAATGGAGCGATGCATGTGAAAGAAGCTTCCAAGAGCTGAAAAGTAAATTGATGATAACACCTGTATTGGTACTTCCTGAAGGAACAGAAGGTTATGCAGTATATTGTAATGCATTGGGAGTGGGCCTAAGATATTTCTTGATGTAGCATGGTAAGGTAATAGTATATGCCTCAAGGCAGTTGCGTCCATATGAGAAAAACAATCCAACCATGATTTTGAATTAGCAGCAGTTATATTTGCTTTTGAAGATATGGTTTCAATATTTGTATGGAGTTCATGTTGACATATATACTAATCACAAGAATCTACAATACATTTTCAAGCATGAGGATCTGAATTTAAGTCAATGAAGATCGCTTGAGCTATTGAAAAATTATGATATCGATATTGTTTATCACCCCAGGAAGACAAATGTTGTAGCGGATGCTTTAAGCCGCAAAACAATGGCAAGTACTTTTGAGCAGTCCATAATAAGACAAGGGGTAAGCAATTATCTATGTCAATTAGCTTGCATGGGGGTTCACCTTCTTGAATCTCCAGAAGATGAAGATATTATGAAAAATGCAGCAGAATCCTCATTGATAGCAAAAGTGAAAGAGAAATAGTACACAGATCCTATCCTATTACGACTTAAGGAGAATGTACAACAAGGTATGACAAAGGCATTTGAACTCAAGCAAGAGGGAATACTTCGATGTCAAAATAAATTGTGTGTACCTAATGTAGATGGGTTAAAAAGGAGAATTATAGTGGAAGCACATCATTCAAGATATTCATTCTATCCTGGCTCAACCAAAATGTATCATGGCTTAAAAGAAGTATATTGGTGGGGGATAATAAAGAAGGATATTGCAAAATTTGTGGCTCAATGCCCAATTTCTCAACAAGTTAAAGTAAAGAACCAAAAGCATGGAGGTTATTTGTAGCACATAGAACTTCCAATATGGAAGTGGGACATGGTCAACATGGATTTTGTTACTGGGTTACCTCGCTCATTTAGTAGTTCGACTCCATATGGGTAGTTATTGATAGGCTCACCAAATTAGTACACTTTTTGCCAATCAAAACTACATATATAGTCGAAATGTATGCAAGATTGTACATTAAGGAGAGAGTCTGGCTACATGGAGTGCCAAACTCTATTAATTTGATAGGGGAGCTCAATTCACTGAAAACTTTTGGAAGTCATTTATGAGAAGTTTGGGTACGCAAGTGAATTTAAGTACAACCTTTCACCCTCAATCAATGATCAAGCAGAACGCACAATCCAAACACTTGAGGATATACTTTGAGCTTTTGTATTAGACTTTGAAGGTAGTTGAGATGATCATTTGCCACTGATTGAATTCGCTTACAACAATAGCTACCACTCGAGTATCAAAATGGCACCTTATGGAGGCTTATATGGAAGAAAGTGTAGGTCACCAATCGACTAGTTTTAAGCAGGTGAAATTACCTTATTTTGAGCAGATCTTGTTCATCAATCTATGGAGAAAGTCAAGATAATATAACAGCAGCTAGCAGCAGCTCAAAGTCGACAAAAATCATATGCAAATGTTAGAAGGAGAGAACTAGAATTTTTCATAGGAGATTGGGTGTTCTTGAATGTGTCTCTAATGAAAGGGGTGATGAGATTTGGTAAAAAAGGAAAAGCTGAGTCCGCGCTACATAGGACCAAGTCAGATTGTTAAAAGAGTTGGCCAAGTTGTATATGAATTTAGCTACCACAGAAACTTTCTACGGTTCACGCACTATTGCACGTTTCAATGCTTCAAAAGTGCATAGGTAACCTATCTCTTATCACTCCAACCGAAGATGTATAGGTCACATAAGTTCTCACTTATAAGGAAGTTCCCATTGCTATTCTGGATTGACAAGTCAAGAAGTTAAGAAATAAAGAAGTAGCTTCCGTGAAAGTACAATGGAGGTACAGGCAAGTTGAAGAGGTTAGTTAGGAAGTGAAGAAGCAATGAGATCCAAGGTACCCCCATCTCTTTCAGCCCACTGAGAAAGATGAAAAATTTGTATTCGAGGCATTGACAAGTAAGTATGTCTCAACATGTATCATGTGGTTACTAATATTATGTAACTTAGGCTTGGACTTGTTTCGGCCGACTAACTATACTATCATTCGAGTACAAATGTTCCTGGTGGGGGGGAGGAAGATGTCAAACTCTATATTTTCTATATGTTAGTCCTATCTATATGAATGGATGTAGTCTTATCGTATAGGTGAAAGACTAAGCTTCTTTCGTAAGAGTGATGATAATTTGAATAGGATCGAGAGTCGATCTGATATCCTTCCTACCGATGTATTTTTACATCCCACAGCTTCGGCAGATCGCTTAGCCCCGTTCATCTTCGGCGCAAGAGCGCTCGA
>JAOTQR010000304.1:1742-16865 GCA_025774065.1 Solanum ossicruentum | reverse complement strand
TACCTCATCAAAAATTGAGGGATTCGTACCTCATTCGCCTCTCTAAGGGTTGGTAGGCCTTGGATATTCACTAATAATTGTCTCTCCTTACACACGTATTATGTTCTATATAAGCATGATTTTACTTCAAGAATCATTCATATATGCCAAATTGCTATATCTTCATCCATTGCCTATGTTATGCCTTTTTGCTTATGATGCTTATCACTTGTTGGATTGCATCCTACATACTTAGTATATTCAAATATATTAATACATACTCTATGCCTACATGATGTCACCATGTAGGAACCGGAGCCCGACTTGATCTTCCTCCTCCATATGGCTAGTACGACTTCTCTCAGCTCTTCGGTGAGTCCAACATTTTGAGGATGATGTTTATGATCTTATACTATATTCTAAGACTATCTTTCTTTTATCTATGTATTGACTATGAGGGTGAGCCCGGTAGCTTCTCTTTGCACCTGCTAAGTATCTAAGTTTTTAGAGGTTTTGTTGGACATGCTTTGTTTTATGCTATAAGCTTTGACTCTCTCTTGACTCTTAATGTTTATGATATGAAAGTTGTACCTTAGCCCCATTTGTCCCTATTTACTATCTCTTATTGTATTTTATTGCTTTCGTGATGAAAGATATGTAATGATATGTTAAAAAGCTTGCTTGGGGTCCCTTTGGTTTCCCCATGCGTCGTGTCACGTTTAGGGCCCTAGGATTGGGTCATGACAAACATAGTATCAAAGCACTAGGTTGTTACATCCTCAGAGTCCAATACACAGTGTCGGTTAGAGTCTTTTTCATGGTTATGTTGTGCACCAAAACTATGTGTAAGAGACTATGAGACATTTTAGAAATATTTCCCTTCTTCTTACTCTATGTCGTGCTATAGAAGTTGATGTAAGGTTTTTTCCCTTCTTCTTACTCTATGTCATGCTATAGAAGTTGAGGTAAGGTTTTTCACCCCTAACGATTGTTCTTTACTATGCTAGATCATGCCTAACACAAGAGGAAGAAGCTCCCACACACTCGAGGGACAACCGACTCACAGTGAGCTCCGGGATGCTCCCACTTTGCTTGCACAAGTTGTGGCTAATCAAGCCAATCAAGGGGACCAAGCCCCTTATGCGCCTACACCGTCACCTCAGGTGAGAGACTTCATGAGGATGAATCCCCTAGAGTTCTATGGGTCAAAGATGGATGACAACCCTCAAGAGTTCATTGATGAGGTTTATAAGGTTTTGGCTATTATGGGTATTTGATTGGAAGAGAAGGCGGAGTAGGTGGAGTATGCGGCTTACCAACTGAAGGGGGGTGGTATAAACATGGTTTATCCAATGGAAGGAGGAGAAGGGAATCAACAATATGGTGCTTTTGTAGGAGTTCAAGGAAGCCTAACTTAATTGGTTCTTCCCTTTAAGCTTAGGGAAGCAAAATTGGTGGAGTTTATGAATTTGAGACAAGGGTCTATGAGAGTGAGGAAGTATGCCCTCAAGCTCACTTAACTCTCTAAATATGCTCCTCACTTGAATGCCGACCCAAGGTCTAGAATGAACAAGTTTGTGATAGGTGTTTTCGATTTGGTGAGTCAAGAATGCCGGTCCACTATATTGATTATTGGGATGGATTTGTGGGGGTGATGACCTATGCCAAACAAATGGAGGAGGAGAGGTTGAGGAATAGGAGAGGTCATGAGGCTAAAAGGTCCCACTTTGAGGGAAAGTTCCATAGTCGAAAGGGTGGTCAGTTCCATCAAGGCCAAGGGTTTTCTTGTACATTTGATAAGAAGGCTGCCAATGACTTTCCTAGGGCCCAAGGTGTTGGGGGTGTGGTTCCAAATGGTGGGTGTCCCAAATGTGGTAGGGGTCATAGTGGCTTGTGTTTGTAGGATACTAATGGTTGTGGGATAGATTGCCCCATAATCGTAACAAGGGTAAGGAGGTTCGTCCACAAGGTGCTAATGTGGTTTCTTTCGGGAGAGGTGTCTGACAAGATGGTGCCTCAAGGCATAACCGGTTTTATGCTTGACATGGGAGGCAAGGGGTTGATGAGGTGCCCGACATTGTTACCGGTATGTTAAAAGTCTTTGATTTTGATGTGTATGCTTTGATTGATCTGTGTGCCACTCTTTATTTTATTACCCCCTTTGTTGCGAAAAAAATTTCATGTTGATCCCGAATTTTTGTGTGAGTTATAAGAAGTGTCTACTCCTATTGGAGCATCTATGTTGCTAGAAAGTTCTATAGAAATTGTCCCATTTGCATCTTGCATAAAATATTGCCTTGTGATCTTGTTGAGTTGAATATGGTTGATTTTTATATCATTCTTGGGATAGATAGGCTGCATGCCTACTATGCCTTTATTGATTGTAGAGCCCCTAGGCTCAAATTTCAATTCCAGATGAACCCGTTCTTAGGTGGGAGAGTCACGATGTGGTGGTCAAAGGTAGGTTCATCTCTTGCATTAAAGTTCGTAAGTTGATCTCTAAGGGGTGTCTTTATCATCTTGTGAGGGTTAGGGATGTAGAGTCCAAAGTCCCTTCTATAGAGTTGGTTCTGATTGTAAATGAGTTCCTTGATGTCTTTCCAAATATCCTTCCTGGTGTTACTCCCAAAAGGGAGATAGATTTTGGTATAGATCTCCTCCCCGATACTCAAGCCATTTCTATTCCCCCTTACTATATGGCCTAGGCGTAGTTAAAGGAGTTGAAAAAGCAATTGAGATATTTGTTGGAGAAGGGTTTTATTAGGCCTAGCCAATCACCTTGGGGTACTTTGGTGTTGTATGTGAAGAAGAAGGATGCGTCTCTTAGAATGTGTATTGACTACTGATAAATTAATAGGTTCACCATCAAGAATAGGTATCCTCTTCCAAGGATTGATGATTTGTTTGACCTATTATAAGGGGCTAGCCACTTCTCTAAGATTGATCTTCGGTTCGGGTACCATCAAGTGAAGATTAGGGACTGGACATTTTGAAGATGGCCTTTCAGACTAGGTATGGGCATTATGAATTTGTTGTGATGTTCTTTGGGTTGACATAAACATCGGCTAGATTCATTGTTCTAGTCTTCACTGATGATATTTTGATCTATTCTCATAGTGAGGAGGATCATGTGGGTCATTGAGGGTAGTGTTGCGAAAATTGAGGGAGGAGAAATTG
The DNA here is from genome assembly GCA_025774065.1 of Solanum ossicruentum. NCBI lineage: Eukaryota > Viridiplantae > Streptophyta > Magnoliopsida > Solanales > Solanaceae > Solanum > Solanum ossicruentum. Next base: position 13,709 of record JAOTQR010000304.1, on the reverse strand, counting down.
TATGCTAAATATGAGAAGTGTGAGTTTTGATTGAAAGAGGTTGCGTTCCTAGGTCATGTGGTATCAGGGAATGGTATTAAGGTGGACCCTAAAAAGAAGGATATGATTAGAAATTGGCCTAAACCCTTGACCCCATCAGATCTTAGGAGCTCCTTGGGCTTAGCTGGTTACTGTCAGAGGTTTTCCAATGGGTTCTCTTATATTTCTTCTCTCATGACTAAGTTGACTCAAAAGAAAGCTAAATTTGTGTGGACCTAAGAGTGTGAAAGGAGTTTCCAAACATTAAAAGATAAGCTTGTATTCACTCTTATATTGTCACTACCAGAAGGACTAGAAGATTTGTTGTGCATTGTGATGCTTCTCGGGTTGGCTTGGGTTGTGTGTTAATGCAAAATGGTAAGGTGATAGCCTATGCTTCTAGACAAGTCAAAGTGCATGAAAAGAATTATCCTACCTATGATCTTAGTTTGCCGCCATGGTCTTTGCCTTGAAAATTTGGTGTCATTATTTGTATGGGGTGCATGTTGATGTGTTCACCAATCATAAGAGTCTCTAATATGTCTTCACTCGAAAGTAACTCAACTTGAGGAAAAGAAGGTGGTTAGAACTTCTTAAGGACTATGATATGAGTGTGCATTATCATCCCGGTAAGGCTAATGTGGTGGTGAATGCTTTGGGTAGGGTGTCCATGGGTAGCCTAGCTCATGTTGATGGTGGTGATAAAAAGGTGGCTAGGAGGTCCATCGATTGGCTAGATTGGGAGTTAGGTTGGAAGAGGTTGATAATGGTGGTGGTGTTGTTGTTGATGGGTCTATATCTTCATTGGTTAAGGAGGTGAAAGCTATGCAAGATCTTGATCCCTCCTTATTAGAATTGAAAGCCTTGGTGAAAGGGGGCAAGGTGGAGGTTTTCTCTCAAAGAGGAGATTGTTCCCTTATGTACCAAGGTAGGTTGTGTGTGCCTTGTGTTGATGGCTTGAAGGAAAAGATTCTTTCTAAGGCTCATGGTTCTTCTTACTCTATTCACCCTAGGTCTACTAATATGTATAGAGATTTGAGAGAGGTGTATTGGTTGGGAGGCATGAAGAGGGACATTGCCAAATTTGTATCCAGTTGCCATAGTTGCCAATAAGTCAAAGCCGAACATCAAAGGCCGGGTGGCCTAACCCAAGACATAGAGATTCCTACTTGGAAGTGTGAAGATATTAATATAAATTTTGTGGTTAGGTTTCCAAAGACTAGAAAGAGTTTTGATTCCATATGGGTTGTGGTTGATAGGATGACAAAATCAGGTCACTTTCTACTGGTTAAGACTACATATGGAGTTGGCGATTATGCAAGGTTGTATATTCATGAGTTGGTGAGGTTGCATGGGGTTCCTTTGTCCATCATATTGGATTGTGGTACACAATTCACTTCAGACTTTTGGAGGTCCTTCCAAAAAAGTCTTGAAACCAAGGTAAAGTTTAGTATGGCCTTTCACCCTCAAACATATCCAAACACTTGAGGACATGCTTAGGGCTTGTGTATTGGAGCTTAACAGTAGTTTCAATGATTATTTTCCATTGATTGAGTTTGCATGTAATAATAGCTTGATACTAGTATTGGAATGGCTCCTTTTGAGGCTCTCTTTTGTAGAGGTTGTAGATCACCGGTTGAGTGGTTTGAGGTTGGAGAGGTGGCTTTGTTGGGTCCAGATCTAGTTTTGGATGCTATGGAGAAGGTAAGGATGATTAGCGAAAGATTGAATACAGTCCAAAGTCGCCAAAACTCTTATACTAATGTGAGAAGGAGGGAGTTTGAGTTTAAGGTTGGTGATTGAGTCTATTTGAAGGTGTCACCCAAGAAGGGTGTGGTTCATTTTGGTAGAAGGGCAAGTTGAGCCCTAGATATGTTAGTCCATATAGGGTGACAAGAAAGATTGGTAAGGTAGCCTACGAGTGGATTTTCCTAGTGAAATAGAATTGGTTCATCTAGTCTTTCATGTGTTTATATTAAGGAAGTGTGTGGGTGATCCTAATGCTATTGTGCCTCTTGATGTTGTGGGGTAGTTGAAGAAAACTTGACATATGAAGAGGTTGTAGTAGATATCTTGGATAGACAAGTGAAGAGGTTGAGGAACAAGGATGTTGCTTTCGTTAAGGTACTTTAGAGGAACAAACAAGTCGAAAGTGCTACTTAGGAGGCCGAAGCAGACATACAAAAGCGATACCCTTACTCTTCCATCCTACTCAAGCCTAAGGTACTAATTCCAAGTCTTTTATGTGATTTCATGTCTTATGTTCTAGCCCCTAAGTCATTTGCATGCACTCATGTTTATATTGACAAACTTCATGGTGATTTTATACTTATGTTGAGATTTTAAAAATGGTATTTTAAGTATGTTGTTGCATACTTGTTGGAGCTGATTTCTTCATGATTACTCTTCTCATATACGTTTCTTTGACATTCGGGGATGAATGTTCCCAAGGGAGAGAAATTGAAACGATCCCAAAAAGTGCCTGAAAATGTGCCTCAAAAGTGCCCAGAATCGTAATTCTCATATATCTCAAAATTCATGCGTTATATCAAAAAATCGACATTATATTCTTGATTAGGGGGTTAAATTTAGTAGGAAATGGGTCTAACCCTAATTTAAGAACAACCGTAGAAAAATTTGAAAATCACAAAATGCGATTTCCGGTGAACAGTCCACGCCCTTAGCGCAACGCGGACTTGTGTATTTTCTATCAATTTTTTTTAATCCGGTTCAAGACTTTGAGTCTTGGGCCTAACTATTCTCATGCGTGAAAGTACCTATACTTAGCCTTATTTCACGCTCATATCATTCAAGACATTTCCAAATAATCTCTCAAACACTTAGACAATATTTCACCTCCAAATTTCAAGTCCCAAAAGTCATCCGGGTCTTAAGATTCTCACTCAAGATTCAAGCCTTCATTTCCAATCTTCATCAAGAATTCTCCAAAGCTAAGGTATGCGAGTTTCTTTCATGGGTTCCTTTCATCCATGATACCTAAGCTTCTTTTCACTTAAAATTGCATGATTTAAAGTTTATTTATTCTTGGGTCTTACTTATTATGAATTTCACTGCATACTATGTTGGGGTTTCATGAAAGTATCGTTGTTTTAGCATATTTTGAGCTATGAATGTAAGATCTATTATGAGATTTGATAAAGGGTGTTGATGTATGTTGGTTGAGGGTGTTACTAAGTATCTATTGATGGTTTTTACATTGAATTTTGGCATGATTTCGCTCTTGAATTGCATGCTTTAAACTAGCACTATACACCCGCCAAGTATTTGATAAAATATCCGATTATGATTTTCTTGAGAAATTGTAGGTTCAATGCATATCTTATGAGTTGAATGACTATATGATGATGAAAGGAATGTATGTATATGATATTATCTCTATAGTTTTGTGAATTGACCAAGCCTCACTCAGGGAGCTGTAGGTCCAAGTAACCTTGTTGAGGGGTTTGTACCTCGATTGCCTTGCTCGGGAGGTGGTAGGACCGTGCATCCATGTCGAGGGGTTTGTACCTTGATAATCATGTTGGGGGCTTTGTACCTCATCAACCATGTTGGGGGATTTGTACCTCATCAACCAATTGAGGGGTTCATACCTCATTTGCCTCTCCAAGGGGGTGCTAGATCTTGGATATTCACTAATAATGGTCTTTCATTACATATGTATTATGTTCTATATAAACATGATTTTACTTTAAGCATCATTCGTGCATACCATATTGCTATATGCTCATCCATTGCATATGTTATGCATTTTTCTTAAGGTTCTTATCACTTATTGCATTGCATCCTACATACTTAGTATATTCAAACGTATTAACGCATACTCTATGCCTACATGATGTCACCATGTACATACCAGAGCCCCACTTGATCATCCTCCTCCTCGTGGGTAGTATGACTTCTCTCAAGCTCTTTGGTGAGTCCTCCATCTTGGAGATGATGTTTATGATTTCATACTATATTCTAAGACTATCTTTCTTTTATGTATATGTTGACTATGAGGGTGAGCTCGATAGCTTATTTTGGCCCCCGCTAAGTATCTAAGTTTAAGAGATGTTGTTAGACATGTTTTGTATTATGCTATAAACTTTGACTCTCTGTTGACTCTTGATATTTATGATAAGAAAGTTATCTCTTAGCCCTGTTTGTCCCTATTGACTATTTATCTTTTGTTGTATTTTATTGCTTTTGTGACCAAGGATGTGTAATGATATGTTAAGAGGCTTGCTTGGGGTCCTTTCAGGTTTCCCATGCGCCATTCATGTCTAGGCCCTATGCTTGGGTCGTGATAACATTAATTTTCATGTAGTTAACTTTTGTTATTAACATGTATAAAAATAATATAATTCTTTAGATGATAATTTCTTTTTGACAAAATCATTAATTATCACCATCAAGTTTTTTTCTATTCTTTTTGAAAAGGTGGAGTTAATGAATGATGCCATGAACACTGCAAAATAAATTAAAATCATGTTATTACAAAATAAATGATCTAGATAGTTAAATACAAAATAAGACAACATGAAAACGTTAAACAACATGAGATGCATAGAGGTAAAAATTTCAAAAGAAAAATACTACAAATTATATGTAAAATAACAATATAATCATATTCAATATGTTTTCATTTATTTATAAAGGTCCTATATATAGAGATTTTATCCCTAATTAGAACCCATGGTAAATTAGGAATTTTCTTAGTGGCTCCAGGGTTTGTTGAGTCAAATAAGAAATAAGTAAAAGTCTATCAAATAAGGAAGATTTAGGAGTCTTTCCATGATTATAAACTCTTATTTTATCACTTCTTTCCATAAATTTTAAAAGTCAATATTATAAATATAATTAAATAAGCATTTAAAGAAAAATAGTGAAAAGATGATTTTGTCTAAAAAGAACTCTTTTAGTTAAGGCTAAAAAGTTCAAGCAACTTTCCTAAGGGTCTTTATGCTTTTGATATAGTATAGATATAGATAAATTACTCTGTTAAATGATTAACTTTTGTTAACTTTAAGGTTTAAAAACCACATGCTTCAAATAATTCGATGTTAAATATGCATAGCCAAGTAACAAAAAGACTAAAATTGGAATTCTGATTGATACAAGAACTATAATTATTATTTTATCTGAAAAGAAATAAAATCCTCTCTAGTCCATATTTAGTGAATTATAAAATTATTTTATAAAAATTCAAAATTCAAAATTCAAAATTCAAAATTCAAAATTCAAAAAAGAGGATTGTTAGGTCTTTTTTCATATTAATCTTCCTTTTAATGAGGTTCTTAACTAGGGCTATTCAAAATCGAATCTAGATCAACACCTCGAACTAAAAAAAGGTTATTGATTTATTGATAACGTGTTATTGATTTAGTTGTTTCGTTAATGATTGTGATTATTTTTATTATCGGGTTATTAATTTTTAACAATTTGATAGTTTTTTCCTTATTGAGCCAAACAATAATCCAATAGTAAATTAACAAATTATATTTATACCATTCACTAAATAAAGTCTGGATTTATGTTAGTTTTGTATTTTATTTTTTATTGTCTCAAACTTTTAATTATTCTATAATGTGCCAGTATTTGTAATAAATCAATAATCGATAACCAAATATCTTGATGGTTTTATAATAGTTTATCTTGTCTACTAATCAATAATCGATAAACTTCAAAATTGAACCAAATTGACACATACACAATCCTTTTCTTAACTACTTACATTTCTAAAGAGAATAGTTTAGGAATAATCAAAAGGGTAAAGTGAGAAGTAGTTTTCAATTTTTGTCCTTAAATATTCTTCTTAGAGGGAGTACTAGGCATGTCACGATCCAAGCTAGTTCCTGGGTGTGACATAGAGATCGAAACTCCGAAAGACTCCAACCAAGCCATATTAGCATAATAAGGATACATAAGGTAAGAAATATCAATCAACAATCTGCATTAATACGATAAATAGGTTTCAACCCAAATAGATCAATAAGAAAGAAGCATCTATAGCCAAAGACAACATAGATAATCCAACATGCCTTTACTATCTATATAGATGGGGGCACAAGACATGTTCCTTGCTCACTCTCAATAAGAAACATAATAAAATAGACTCAATGTATCAATACAAACTACAGGTAATGAGAGATAAAACATGATAGCCTCGCCCTCAAATATGAGGACTCACCAATCAATCTTTCATAGTAAACTCCGAGTATAGCCACGTGTGTGAGGAGTAGGATGAATGTCCTCGCCTGCATTATAAAATCATGTAAGCAAGAAGTATGTATTAGTACTTTGAATGTACTAAAGTATGTGAGCAATGTATTAAATCATAAATCATGTTATACAATTGACCAAATAATAGCATTGTACAAGAGGTATTTGAAAGCTTAAGTAAACATGACAATGGCCAATTTACAAAAGGAAACTCATAAAGAGGATCATGTAAGAGTATGAGCTATGTCACAACCCAAGCCTAGGATTTAGATGGGACATGGCGAATGAGAAACTCGAAGATATACAAAACAAAACTCATAGCACATATAAGCACGTCATCAATAGTTAAATCAAAATAAGTGAAAACTATGGGATATGGACTATAAGGGACAACAAACTTAAGCATAAGAAATAATATCAAATCCATCCATACATGATCATAGTATCCAACAATATCTCTAAATAAAGAAAGAGTGATATGCTTAGACATGTCCTAAGCTCACCCTCAAACACAAATAAGTAGAACAAAATTTCATAATCTCAAGTGAAATCTAGATAAAAAAGGGATATTATCCTCGAAACTAGAGGACTCACCACAAAGGAAAGTCTTCAAATCCAAATCAACCATGAGTGTGAGGAAGATAATTGCTGAAACCTACATGGTGACATCATGAAGGAAAAAATATGTGTTAGTACTATAGAATGTGCTAAATATATAGTATGTTATGCAACAAGGAAATCATATGTCGTTAGACAAGACACATAAGCATAACAAAAATAAGCTCAATATGAAATGGATGATCAATGCCCTATCAAAATCATATTTGAAGGAACATAAACTTGTAACATATTATGTACATAACTATGTGGTAGAAGACCTTAATGGACACTAAGGCCATACAAGCTACTACATGGAATTCTGATATCACCTCCACACTGGAGAAGAAGTAGTCTACTTGCTAAGGTAGAGTATAGCCCACTTTGTGGGTGTCATAAATATGGAGCTATATCTGGATCCACTAGCTAATACATAATCCTGCGGTTATGTGTAGTTATGGGAAGTAAGACTTATATAAGGACCCTTGGGGATAGTCCCCTACCCTAAATCTCATCTGGTGCTAAGTCTAGTCCCACGGGATACATAAACATAAGTATAATCATACATGGATAAGCTTGAAAAATATAACATCATGATAAAAATATTTCATTAAAGCCATAACCCTTTTCAAGTGAGCATTTGTTTTTTGCAAGAGGTTTTGGCATAAAATCATTAAAAAAAGGGCTTGATAATCTCACATAGTTTTCGTAGGATTTTCATGGATTCATAATATACTTGATAGCCCTTATCATTGATAACATTCATAATCTTGCATAACATAGATTGAAACCTTTCATCATTCATAAGATTCTTCAACATAGAATTTTAACTCAAAATTTGTGGGTCAATGCATAAAGTCTTAAATCATGAATTTCAAGAGTAGCATGCATAAATGAGATAAATCATGATCATTTGAAACTATTTAAAACAACCCACCATAGTCATCGAAAAAATCCTAATTAGAACAACATGAAAACCATCTCAATATTTGTCATAAATCATGACATTGTATTAATGTACCTCATGTAACGAGGAATGCATCATAAAATCCATGATTAAAATTATTTCATGAAACTTCATAATATTCATAAACTTTGAAATAAGTAAAGTAGGAAGAAAACTTGAGTTTTATGGAGGGAAGGACCCCACAAATCAAATTGACATACCTTGACTATGATTTGATGAGGAAATCTGAATGAAGATGAGGAATCCAAAACACTAACTTGAATCCCTTAACTTAATACCTTGGAGGAACTTGGGAGTGTTTCAGGAGGTTCTATAGTTAGGTTATTTGAGAATGAAACGAAATGGGATGAGCTTGAGTAGTGTTAGGCTAGAAAGGGGTCATTTAAGAGCCTAAACGAAGTTGTTTTAAATGTAGGGCATGTAAAAAGGTCAAAATCACCCTTCTAAAAAACTATCGGGACCACGGGTCGTAGATTGGACTGCAGACCATAGAACAGGGGCTTTGTCCAATTGAATTTTCATCCCTTGGAAAAGTTTTTGAAACAAAGTTTACGAGTCCATTATAAAACTCATAAATGTATTTATAGATCGTAGAACCTAGTCATAAAAGGCCCAACACTTCCATAATTTTCCAACTTAAGGGGGTCCATCTATTTTCCAATTTACAGACTGTAAATTGGAGCACAACCCATCCTGTTGGTTCATACTTTGGAATTAAGAAACCCAATTTCTCATCAACTTGTACCACCCTTTTATGATCACAAGGTACATACCGTAGACCAAATAATGACTCATAAATAGTGTTTGTACTATGCATGGTCCCTAAACTTAGCCTACTAAAAATTGTCACCCTGAACCACAAATACATAGTACAGTTCGTAGTTCCTTTTATGGACTGTAAATCCCACTTGTAAACCTTAGTAACACCTCCCAAAATGATTCAGAGTGCCTTTATAATAGATTCCTTATATAATGCATTTTTTAAATTTTTTAATGAAAATCTGAGTATGTACTCTTGTTTAGGAGGAACAATTATATGGGAAAAAGGTCTCCTTCGATTTTAAGTCAATCATATTGAAAAATAATTATTCGCGTGTTTTTGTACTTTCTAGAAGCATTTGTGACCTCTTTGCATTGTGGAGAGGGTCCATTTTAGTGAAGAACTGACCTAGACTTATTCCAAGGCCAAAATGGGGGTAAATTAAACTTCGTGCGAGAATGAACTATGATAGAACAAGTTTGAATCGCAATCCATTTCACCACTGTACAAAAGTTTCATAAAACTTTTAGATAGTAAGGGCAATTGGGACATATCCCTGAACCCGTATATACAGGAATACTAAAAATGCCATGACCCAAACTAGGATCTAGACATGACACGGTGAATGGGGAACCCGAAGGGACCCTAAACAAGCCTCTTAGTGTATCATACACACAACCTTGGTCACAAAAGCAAGAAAACAATAAGAGAAAACATAAACAAGGGAAATTGGGACTAAGGGAGAGAGAGTTTAATACTTGAATAATATAGATGAGTCAAAACCCAAGTATAGTACATAACTTGTCCAATAACACCTCTAGATATAGAAGTTAGCGGGGGCCAAGACAAGAAATCCGGCTCACCCTCATAGTAATGAGCATAAGTATTCCTAAATACACAAGATGTAGTCTAAGCATAAGCATGAAAGATATAGATATTGTCCTTGGACATAAGGACTCACCAAATCTAACATGAACAATTCGTCTATCCACGAGTAGGAGAATCAATGGGGGCTCCGGTTCCTACATGGTAATATCATGTAGGCATAGAGTATGCGTTAGTACATTTGAGTGTACTAAGTATGTAGGATGTAATGCTACAAGAGATAGGCAACATAGTCAAAATGCATAATGATAAGCAATATATGGCATAATAACAATGTGGCATGTATGATCAATGCTTAAGTAAGTCATGCTTTGCAAATTATTAGTCTTACATAGAACATACTATATAAGTGTGGGAAGAAACCTCAACTGATATACAATAGTGAGCTACTACTTGGAATTCTGATGTCTACCCTATGCTGGAAGAAAGGGAGAAGTTACTTGCCAAGGTGAACCTCCTAATGCCTAAGTGGATCCACTAAGCCTTGTGTGAACCGGGTTCTCGCCTCTTGTTCTTGGACTTGGGTACTCGCCTCAAGCCCTCATATTTAGGGTACTCGCCTCTAATCCCTTCACCTATGGTGGCACGTATTTTTGGGACTTGGCGACTCGGCTCTAGTCCACTTGGTGCAAAGTCTAATCCCACAGAATATATAAGATAATCATACTTTAATAACTTGCAATAAACATAGAGACATGGCACGAGTAGCTCTTAACATCATTGACCTCAAATGGTGAGCCTAATCATCAAATATAAGAATGGGTCATCATTAACATCACCCTTGCATTAACATCAACATCAAAGTCTCACACGAGGTATAATCTTTGAGAAAAAGAGGCTTAATCTGGTCCTACAACATCATCAACATTTTCATGACTTAAACACATCTTAAGAAAGCCCAAAATCATCATGAAGTCCCTTGACTCATAACTCAACCAATAGATCATCAACACTTTTAGAATCCTTAAAAAAACATTTTATCAAACACTTGGTGGGTGAGCAATGCTAGTGCAAAATAATGCGATTCAACAGTGAAATCATGCAAGAAAAATCAATGTAAAATCACACACCAATACTTGGTAATACCCTCATGTAATATATGTCAAAACCCTTCATCAAATCTCAAAATAAATCATAGATTCATAGCTCAAAACATCCTTAAACAATCATACTTTTATGAAACCCCAATATAGTTCATAGTAAAATTCATAGTAATTAAGATCCATAAGTAAATCAACTTAGAAACATGCAATTTATGTATAAAGAGAGCTTGGGTACCATGGGTGAAAGGACCCACTAGTTGAAACCCATATACCTAGACTTTGGAGATTTCCTTGATGAAGATGGAGATGAGAACTTGAAGCTTGAGTGATTTCCTTAAGATCTGGAATGAGATTTGATACTTGAATTTTGGGTGAAATATCTGTCTAAGTTCTTGAGAGAGTATTGGGGAATGTCTTGTATGATATGAAGGTAAAATATGACTAAGTATGGTTATTTTCACGTATGGGAAGACTTAGGCCGAAGACCTAAAGGCCTTGGATTGGAACAAGAAAACTGGCCAAAAATTACACCACTTCATGCCCCTGGGGTGTCACGCCTGGAGCGTGTTGTCACTGAAATTTGCAAACTTTGAAATTTTGAATTTTACTGTGATTGCTCTAAAATCGGTGTTAGACCCATACCCTACTCAATTTTTTCTCTGAAAAAGAATATGAACTCAGATTTTTGATATTATACATGGATTTTGAGATATAAGAAAATTACGATTATGGGCATTTCCTAGGTACATTTTCGGGCACGTTTTAGGGTCGTTTCAATATCCCTTGGGAACATTCGTCCCCGAATGTCAAAGAAACGTACATAAGAAGAGTAGTCATGGAGAAATCAGCCCAACAAGAATGCAACAATACATTTAAACATCATTTTTGAAATCTCAACATAAGTGTCAAAATCATCATCAACTTGTCAACAAAAACATGAATGCATGCAAATGACACAGGGGCAGAAATATAGACTTGAAATCATAAAATGAACTTGACCTGTTATCATAAGCTTGAATAGAATGAAGTGGGTATAAATATTGCTTCTCCATGCCCACTACGGCTCCCCAAGAGACACTTTCGAATTGATGATTCTTCCAAAGGGCCTTGACAAACACTACAAATTTATTAATCAGCTCTTCCACCCTTCCATCTAATACATCCACTGGCACCTTATCCTAAGCCAACTTATCCCCCATAACACCCACAACCTCAAGGAGATCTATAGCACTAGAGTCACCAACACATTCCCTTAATCTAGAAGCAAGAAGAACCCGACGAACCCTATCCATATCCATTGGCTATCCCAATTCGCAAAGGACTCACAAACCATATACTCAATTCCCTCTCTTGCCAAACCGGGCCACACTCTTCATGGGTGAAACTTGCAAATAGACCCAATCACCAACTTTAAGTTCAAGATCCCTTCTCCTCACTAAGAATAGTACTTTTGATGACTTTAGGTTGTTTTTAAC
>JAOTQR010000293.1:0-19231 GCA_025774065.1 Solanum ossicruentum | reverse complement strand
CCCAGCCCCCACCTTGGGGATTCTACTCGGTATCTTGTTGTTTTTCTTTTTATTCCCTTTCAATCACAAAGAACCCCCCCCCCCCCCAAGAGATTGTAGTTATAGATACTAGGAATGATTAGTAGTGAAATATTATAGTCAAGCCTTGTATTCCCTGTGGATTCAACCTTAACCTCGGTTAGGTTAATTACTGATAACGACCGCTTTCTTTTGGAGCATCACCATCATCAACTTTCACCTCATCTACCAAGGAAGACCTAAACCCATCAACAACAACAACACCATCATTACTAACCTCTTCCAACCTAATCCCCAATCTTGCCAATCGATGCAACTCCTTAGCCATCTCCTTATCACCACCATCAATATGAGCTAGGCTACCCATAGGCACTCTACTCATGGCATCCACCACCATATTTGCGTTGTCAGGGTGGTAATGCACACTCATATCATAGTCCATAAGAAGTTGTAGACACCTTCTTTGTCTCAAGTTGAGATCTTTTCGAGTGAAGACATATTAGAGGCTCTTATGATCGGTGAGCACATCAACATGCACCCCACACTAACAATGACACCAAATCTGTAATGCAAACACCACGGCGGGCAATTCAAGATCATGAGTAGGGTAGTTCTTATAATGAAGCATAGCTATCATCTACCATTTTGCATTAGCACACAACCTAAACCAACTCTAGAAGCATCACAATAGATAACAAATCCCTTAAGCCGATCCAGTAGCGACAATATGGGAGCCGACACAAGCTTATCTTTCAAGGTTTGGAAAATCCTCTCACATTCATCGATCTATTCAAATTTAACCTTCTTTGGGGCCAATTTTTTCATACGAGAAGCAATAGAAGAGAACCCATTCACAAACCTCCGATAGTAACCCGCTAGGCCGTAGAAACTCTTAATATGTGACAAGATCAATGGTCTAGGCCAATTTCTAATCACATCGGTCTTCTTAGGATCAACCTTAATACCATCTCCCATCACTACATGCCCTAGGAAAGCAACCTACTTCAACCAAAATTCACACTTCTCATATTTAGCATACAATCTCTCCTCCCTCAATCTTTGCAACACAACCCTCAAATGACCCATATGCTCCTCCTCACTATGTGAATAGATCAAAATATCATTGATGAATACCATAACAAAGGAATCAAGGTAGGGTTTAAAGACCCTATTCATAAGGTCCAAGAAGATCGTCGGTGCATTGGTCAACCCAAAAGACATAACCACAAATTCATAATTCCCACATCTAGTCTAAAAAACCATCTTGGGAATGTCACACTCCCTCACCTCACTTGTGAAACACGAACCAAAGATCAATCTTAGAGAAGTGGCTAGCCCATTGCAATTAGTGAAACAAATTATCAATTCTTGGAAGAAGATACCTATTTTTGAAGGTGACCCTATTGAGTTACCGGTAGTCAATACACATTCTAAGTGACCCATCCTTCTTTTTTATAAGCAACACCGAGGCAGCCCAGGGTAATTGGCTAGGTCTAATAAAACCCTTCTCCAATAAATATTTCAATTGTTCCTTCAACCGTCGGGGCCATATGGTAAGGGGGAATAAAAATGGGTGGAGTATCGGGGAGGAGGTCTATATCAAAGTCTATTTCCCTTGCAGGAGGAGCACCCGGGAGGTCATTTGGGTAGACATCAACAGACTCATTTACAACCGTAACCGATTCTATAGGTAGGACTTTAGACTCCACATCCTTAACCTTCATAAGATGGTAAAGACACCCCTTAGAGATCAACTTATGGGCTTTAATGTAAGAGATGAATCTACCCTTGGCCACCACATTTTGACTTTCCCACTCAAGGACAGGTGCATTTGGGAATTGGAACTTTACTCTATGGGTATCACAATCTACAAGCATAGTGTGAATGCAACCAATCCATCCCAAGAATAATATCAAAATCAACCATATCTAACTCAACAAGATCACAAGGCAAGATTTTATGCAAGATGCAAATGGGACAACTCCTATAGACTCTTCTAGCAACAATAGATATACCAATAGGAGTAAACACCTCATATGACTCATGCAACAATTTTGGCTTAACATGGAACTTTTTGGCAACAAAAAGGGTAATAGTAGAAAGAGTGGCACCCAGATCAATAAATGGATACGCATCAAAATCAAAGACTTTCAACATACTGTAACAACGTCGGGTATCTCATCAACCCCTTGCCTCCCATGCTAAGCATAAAACTCATTGTACCTTAGGGCACCATCTTGTTGGCCACCTCTCCCTATTGGGACCGCGTTAGCACTTTGTGGACAAACCTCTTTGCCTTTGTTGCGACTTTGAGGGAAATCCACCTTCTTGTGACCCACTTTCCCATAACCAAAGCGTGCATAAGTGTACCTCAAACATGGGCCTCTATGACCCTTACCACATCTTTGACACACATCATTAGGAACTACAACACTCACACCTTGGGCCCTTGGAAAGTCATTGGCAAACCTATTAGGAGCATGAGAAGACCCTTGGCCTTGGTGAATCCGGCCACCCTTTTCGAACCTACCCTTGAATGAGGCCCTCTTGGCCTCAAGACCCCTACTTTTCTTCAACTTCTCCCCCTCTATTTGCTCGACATAGGTCATCAAATGGGATAAGTCCATGTCACCAATCAATATAGCGGAACGATATTCTTCACTCACTAGGTCGGATACACCCATCACAAATTTGTTCATTCTATCCCTTGAGTCAGCAAACCAAGTGGGGAGTATACTTTGAAAATTGGTTGAACTTGAGGGCATACTCTCTCACACTCTTGGACCCTTGTCTCAAATTCATAAACTCCACAAATTTAGCTTCCCTAAGTTCAAGAGGGAAGAACCGATTAAGGAGAGCAATTTTGAACTATTCCCAAAGCACTAACTAGCCAACTCCCTTCTCTTCCTTCCATTGGTTGAACCATATTTTAGCTACCCCTATGAGTTAGTAAGCCACCAACTTCGCCTTATCCTCCGACCTCACCCCCATGATAGATAAATTCTTGTAAACCTCATTAATGAATTCTTGAGGATCCTCACTCACCTTTAACCCATGGAATTTCAGAGGTTTCATTCTTATCAAGTCTCTCACCCGACAGGCCGATGTAGGAGCATGAGGGGCTTGGGCCCCTTTGTTGTCTTGATTAGCCACAACTTGTGCAAGCAAGGTGAGAGTATCCCTAAGCTCTCCATTGGCCGGTTACTCCTTGGGAGTGCGGGCTCATCTTCATCTAGTGTTAGGTATGATCTAGCATAGTAAAGAACAATCGTTAGAGGAGGAAAGCTTGCTTCAACTCCATAGCATGACTTATAACATAAAGAAGGGAAACATTCCTAAAATGTCTCATAGCCTCCTACTTAGAGTTGTGGTGCACAACACAACCATGAATAAGACTCTAATCGACATGGTGTGATGGACTTTGAGGATCTAACAATATACTGCTTGGATACTAAGTTTTTCACAACCCAAGCCTAGGGCCTAGTCATGACACGGCACATGGGGAATCTGGAGGGACCCCAAGCAAGCCTTTTAACATATCATTACACATCCTTGGTTGCGGAAACAATAAAGTACCAATAAAGCATTAGAAGTAAGGGTAAAAGGGATAAGGGGAAACTTCCATATAATGAACAACAAGACTCAATAGAGACAAAGCCATGGCATAAATGTATAACATGTCCAGCAACACCTCTATTACATAAAGATAAGAGCGAGGGCCAAGAAAAAGCAACCGGCCTTACCCTCATAGTCAATATGTAATCAAAAGAGAGAAAATCCTTAATAAATAACAAGAGATCATATGTAACATCCCTGGATTGGAGTACATACCAACAAGTTTGATAGAAGTCATACTAGCCACGTGGAGGAGGAGGATGATCAAGCGGTGCACCGATTCCTACATGGTGATCTCATGTAGACATAGAGTATGTGTTAGTACGTTTGAATATACTATGTATGTAGGATGGAATGCAATAAGATGTCAGTGACATGATTAAAATGCATAAGTATAGGCAATGAGTAACAGATAAGAATATGACATGTATGATCAATGCTTAAAACATGCTTACAAAGAACATAACATATGTGTAAGTAGTGACCACTCTCTATTGGTGGATTGTCACACCATGCGACCCTTGGTGATTGTAGTACTAACCCCATCAATAGGTTGGTGGATTGTCTCACCCTACCATCCTCGGTGCCGAAGTACTAACCCTCGGTACCTTAGTGGATTGTCTCACCTACCACCTGTGGTGCTGAAGTACTAACCCCTTTGTAGGTTGGTGGATCATTTTACCCTACCACCCATGGTGCTAGAGTACTAACCCCCCATATAGGTTATCAAGGTATGAACCCCTTTACAAGGTTACCTAGTGCGAAACCCCCAAGTAGGGCATGGTCACATTCTAACACTATATAGTAGAATATGATATTTATACATATACATTCATCTCATCATCATTTCATCATTCGATTATCATCCTATAGTCATTCACCTTATAAGACATGCATTGGACCTTCAATCTCTCAGGAAACCATATCCAGACATTTCATCAAATACTTAGAGGGTGTGTAGTGCTAGTGTAAAATCATGTAATTTAAGAGTGAAGTCATGCTAATAAATTCAATGTAAAAGCTTCAATAGGTACTTGGTAACACCCTTAAGCAATAAACATCAAAACTATTCATCAAACCTCTCAATAAATCTTAGCTTCATAACTCAAAATATGGTAAAATAGTCACAATTTCATAAATCTAAACATAGTGTGCAGTGATTTTCATAATAGATAAGACCCATGAGTAAAAAGCTTTAAATTATGCAATTTTGAGAAAAAGGAAGCTTGAGAATCATGGGTGAAAGGAACCCATGAAAGAAACCCACATACCTTAGCTTTGAAGATAACTTGATGAAGATTAGAGATGGGGACTTGAAGCTTGAAGGAGAATCTTGAGATCCGGATAAGGGTTTATGACTTGAATTTAGGAGATGAAATATTAGCTAAGTGTTTTGGTGAGTACTGGGGAATGTTTAGAATGATGTGAGGGTGAAAAATGACTAAGTATAGGTATTTTCACATTTGGAGACACTTAGCCCCAAGACTTAAAAGTCTTGGGCCGTAGGAAAAATAACTGGACAGGAAATTGTACATGTTTGTGTCATGGAGAGGATGCAAAGATCCTTTTTTTTTATCTGCGCAGCCTTGGCGCGTCGTGCCAAGGGCGTGAAAAGATCTTTGGAAATTGACATTTGGAAATTTCAAATTTTTGTACGGTTGCTCTAAAATTGGGGTTACAACCTTTACCCCCTAATTTGGATCCCTGAACAAGAATATAAAGTCAGATTTTTGATATCACGCATGGATTATAGATATATGAAAAGTAAAATTTTGGGCGCTTTTGAGACACATTTTCGGGCATTTTTTGGGGTCATTTCAGTAGCCATTACCAAAATGATGGGGTCGTAGTGAACCATTACACATTGATATTATATGATATTGGAAATCCTTCTGAAATAATTGGGTCATAAGGAAGGTTTCTATCCACCGAAATGACTGGGTCGTAAGGTGTGATGTAGATTACCTTTGGCAAGTAATCTTCTCTTACCGATGGAAGGTCTTCATTGGAAAAATATATGTAATCGCTTGCATGAGTTTGATTTGTTGGTTATAGTCTGTCCCCACTTTATATGAGCATTTTTGCATTCCATGCATCATAGGTTTCATGGCATATTGTATACTATATCTCTTGTTATATATCTCTTTCTATATTATGTGCCCTTGTCATCTAACATTGAATGCAGGTTTGATAAATCATGTGCATTGCATGCCAGCATATTTAGTACATTCAAACATATTAACACTTACTTTTTCCTACATGATCTAACCATGTGGGGCTGAGGACTACCTTCATCGATCGTACGATGACTAGCTTGGATCTTGAGATACTTGTTGTGGTCAATCCTATCTCCCAAGGACAAAAACCCATTTCCTCAACCAATGGTGCTTTTGTCTATGCTATTTAATTTAAGGGTGAGCCTTGGACATGTCTTGGTCCCCGTCCTATCTTATGACTAGAGGCGTTGTTTGACATCTTGTGGACTCTTTTATGTTTATATGCTAAGTATTGTATTCTGAGATCATGTTTATAGATATGGCTATCTATTGTATATCATTTTGTGGATTGGATATGAGTATTATGATGTGCTTTTTTAAGTTATGAGGTGAAAGATAAGTGAAACGATCCTAAAAAATGCCCGAAAATATACCTCGAAAATGCCCAAAATCATAATTTCTATATATCTCAAAATCCGTGCGCGATATCAAACATCTGATTTCATATTCTTGATTAGTGGAAAATTGAGTGGGAAATAGGTATAACCCAGATTTTAGAGAAATCGTATCAAAAATCAAAATCTAAAAATGATGAATTCCAGTGTTGATCCGTGCCCCTGACGCGATGCGACTGCGGCGCAGACAAGTGTTATGTTTTGCCAGTTTTTTTATTCGGTCCAAAGCCTTAGGGTCTTGGGCCTAAGTCTTCCCATGCCTAAAAATACCTAAATATAGTCATATATCACCTTCCTATCATACAAGATATTCCCCAATACTCTCTCAAACATTTAGATAAGTACTTCACCAAAACTTCAAGTGTCAAACCTTATTCGGGATCTTAAGGAATTCACTCAAGCTTCAAGTTCTCATCTCAATCTTCATTAAGGAATTCTCTAAAGTTAAGGTATATGAGCTTCAACCATTGGGTCCTTTCACCCATA
This sequence comes from Solanum ossicruentum, assembly GCA_025774065.1. Classification (NCBI taxonomy): domain Eukaryota; kingdom Viridiplantae; phylum Streptophyta; class Magnoliopsida; order Solanales; family Solanaceae; genus Solanum; species Solanum ossicruentum. The sequence goes on along the minus strand of JAOTQR010000293.1, from coordinate 12,441 downwards.
GTTCCCAAGCTTCCTTTTTACTTAAATTACATGTTTCTAAGTTAATTTTACTTATGGGTCTTCTATTATGAATTTGACTATGAACTATGTTGGGGTTTTGTAAAAGTGTGACTGTTTATGCATGTTTTGAGCTATGAATCTAAGATCTATGATGAGTTTTGATGAAGGGGCTTCAATGTATTTTTAAAGGTGGAATTACCAAGTGTTGGTTGGTTGATTTACTTCAAGCTTTTTTGTATGATTTCACTCTTTAATTGCATTGTTTTACACTAGCATTACACACCCACCAAGTGTTTGATAAAATATCCGGTTCAGGGTTCTTAAGCTATTGATGATCCATTGCATGATTTGAATTACTTTATGATGATTAAAGGAAGGTATATATATATGTTGTTCTCATGAACAACATCTATAGTGTTGCAAGTTGACCAGACCTAGTTGTGGGGGTGCTAGACCTCAATCACCATGGATTGTGGGGTGTGACCACCATCAACCAATTGAGAGATTGATACCTCAATCACCATGGATTGTGGGTTGCGACCACTATCAAGTAATTGAGGGGTTGATACCTCAATTACCATGAAGGCGGGGTGTGACCACCATCAACCAATAGAGGGTTTGATATGTCCATCACCATGGATGGCAGGGTGTGACCATCATCAACCAATTGAGGGGTTGATACCTCAATCAACTAATTGAGGGGTTAATTCCTTACTCACCACAGATGGTATGGTGTGACAATCTATCATAATATTGGTCTATTACTACACATGTAATATGTTTTATGTAAGCATGTTTTACTTTAAGCATCATTCATGCATGCCATATTGCTATATGTTCATTTATTTACTAAATATGCATTTCGATTATATAGCCTATCTCTTGTTGTATTACATCCTACATACTTAGTAAATTCAAAAGTACTAACGTATACTCTATGCTTATATGATGTTACCATGTAGGAACCGGATCTCCACTTGATCATCCTCATCCTCCCCGTGACTAGTACTATCTTATCAAAGCAAGTTTGGTGAGTCCTCAACTTTGCAGATGATATCTCTTGTTCTTATGTTATGTAAAGACTCTCATTATCTATCTGTATGCTTTTGCTATGAGGGTGAGCTTGGAAAGTTGTCTTGGCCCCCGCTCAATGTTAAGTGTAAAGGTGTCGTTGGACAAGTTATGTAATGATGCTTTAAACTTGATTCTCTTGACTCTTTTGATGCTTTATGATATGAAAGACTTGCCTTAGTCCCTTTGCCCTTATTTCTAGTCTTTTATTGTTGTTTAATTGCTTTTGTGACTAAGAATGTGTAATGATATGTTAAGAGGCTTCATTGGGGCCCCTTTAGGTTCCCCATTCGCCGTGTCACGTCTAGGCCCAAGGGTTGGGTCATGATAAGCTTTGTATCAGAGTAGCAGGTTGTTAATGGTCCTCGACATCCAATGTAGAGCGTTGAGTAGAGTCCTATTCATGGTTTTCTTGTGCCCTACAACTATGCGCAATAGACTATGATATGTTTTAGGAAATGTTTCTCTTCTTCATGATCTATGTCATGCTATAGAAGTTAGGTAAGGTTTTCCCTCTAATGAATGTCCTTTCCCTTTTTTAGATCATGCCTAACATAAGAGGAAAAAGAGCCCGCACACCTGAGGAACAATCGGCTCATGGAGAACTTTAGGATGCTCTTACTTTGCTAGCTCAAGCCATGGCTAACCAAGTCAATCAAGGGGCCCAAGCCCCTCATGCTCCTACTTCGGCATCTTGGGTGAGGGACTTTATGAGGATGAACTCATCGAAGTCCTATGTGTCTAAACTGGATGACGGCCCTAAAAAATGCATTGATGAGATGTACAAAGTGTTGGCTATTATGGGTGTTAGGTCGGAGGAGAAGGCGAAGTTGGCCGCATACCAACTCAAGGGGGTGGCCCAAATATGGTATACTCAATGGAAGGAGGAGAAGGGGAACAACAATGTGATTCTATAGGAAGAGTTTAAGGCAACATTTCTCAACCAGTTCTTCCCTCTTGAGCTTAAGGAGGCTAAAATGATGGAATTCATAAATTTGAAGCAAGGATCCATGAGTGCAAGGGAGTATGCCCTCAAGTTCGACCAACTTTCTAAATATGCTCCACACTTGGTTGCCGACCCAAGGTCTAGAATGAGTAGGTTTGTGATGGGTGTTTCCGATTTGGTGAATAAGGAGTGTCGTGCCACTATGTTGATTAGTGATATGGACTTGTCAAGCCTTATGACTTATTACGAACAAATAGAGGGGGAAGAGTTGAGAAAGAGGAGAAGTTGTGAGGCCAAGAGGGCTCGTTTTGATGGTAAGTTCTAAGGTCCCAAGGGTGGTCAGTTTCATCAAGCCCAAGGTTCTTCTCATGCTTCTAATAGAAGGTTTGCCAATGACTACCTAAGGGCCTTACCCAAGGTGAGGGTTATGTTGTACCTAATGCTATGTGTCCAAAATGCGGTAGAGGCCATGGTGGCCTATGTTTGGGGGATACTAATGCTTGGTGCATTTGTGGGGAAGTGGGTCACAAGAAGGTTGATTATTTTTGGAATCAAAACAAGGGTAAGGATGTTCGTCCACAAGGCTGGGGTGCTAATGCGGTTCCTTTAGGGAGAGGAGGCAAATAAGGTGGTGCTCCAAGGCACAATTGATTCTATACACTCCAAAGGAGATAAGGGGTTGATCAGGTGCTCGATGTCATCACCGGTATGTTAAAAGTCTTTCATTTTGATATGTATGCATTGATAGACCCGAGTGCCATTCTTTCTTTTGTTACTCCTTTTGTTACCAAAACGTTTCATGTTGAGCCTGAATTTTTATGTGTCTTATGAGGTGTCTACTCTTATTGGTGTGTCTATTTTTTGCTAGAAAGGTCTATAGAAATTGTCCTGTTTGTATCTTGCATAAAATATCGTCTTGTGATCTTGTTGAGTTGGATATGGTGGATTTTGGTGTCATTCTTGGGATGGATTAGTTACATGCATATTATGCCTCTATTAATTATAGAACCCGTAGGGTCAAATTCCAATAATGAACCCTTCCTTGAGTAGGAGAATTATGATGTGGTGGTGAAGAGTAGGTTTATATCTTGCATTAAAGCCCAAAAGTTGATCTTTAAGGGGTGTCTCTACAATCTTGTAGGGGTTTAGAGATGTTGAGTCGAAAGCCCTTCCTATAAAGTCAGTTCCAGTGGTGAATAAGTTTCATGATGTCTTTCCTAGTTACCTTCCCGATGTTCCTTTCGAAAGGGAAATAGACTTCAGTATAGACCTCCTTCCCAATACTCAATCCATTTTTATTCCCCCTTACCGTATGGCCCTAACGAAGTTAAAGGAGTTGAAAGAGCAATAGAAGGATTTATTGGAGAAGGGTTTTATTACGCCTAGCCAATCACCTTGGAGTGCACTTGTGTTATTTGTGAAGAAGAAATATGGGTCCCTTAGAATGTGCATTAACTACCAGCAACTTAATAGAGTCACCATAAAGAATAATTATCCTTTACCAAGGATTGATGATCTATTATACCAACTTCAAGGGGCTAGTCACTTCTCTAAGATTGATCTTCGATGTAGGTATCATTAAGTGAAGGGGTGAGGGCGTGTGACATTCCTAAGATGGCCTTCCGGACTAGGTATGGGCATTATGAATTTGTGGTTATGTCTTTTGGGTTGACCAATGCACTGGCTATCTTCATGGATCTTATGAATAAGGTCTTTAAACCCTATTTTGATTTGTTTGTGGTGGTATTCTTTGATGATATTTTGATATATTCCCATAGTAAGGAAGAGCACATGAGTCATTTGAGGGTAGTGTTGAAAAATTAAGGGAAGAGAAGTTATATTCTAAGTATGAGAAGTGTGACTTTTGGTTGGAAGAGGTTGCCTTTCTAGGTAATGTGATGTCGGGGGATGGTATTAAGGTGGATCCTTAAAAGAAGGAAGTGACTAGAAATTGCCGTAGACCCTTGACCCCATCGGACATTAGATGATTCTTGGTCTTAGCAGGTTACTACTAGAGGTTTGTGAATAGGTTCTCTTCTATTGCTTCTCCCATGACTAAGTTGACACAAAAGAAGGCTAAGTTTGTGTGGACCGATGATTGTGAAAAGAGTTTCCAAGCCTTGAAGGATAAACTTGTGTACGCTCCTATGTTGTCACTATTGGAAGGGTTGGAAGGGTTTGTTGTGTATTGTGATGCCTCACAAATTGGTTTTAGTTGTGTTTTGATGCGAAATGGTATGGTGATAGCCTATGTTTCTAGACAACTCAAGGTGCATGAAAAGAATTATCCTACACATGATCTAGAATTGGTTGCCATGGTTTTTACTTTGAAAATTTGGCATCATTATTTTTATGGGGTGCATGTGGATGTGTTTATCAATCATAAGAGCCTCCAATATGTGTTCACTCATAAGGATCTCAACTTGAGACAACTAAGGTGGTTAGAGTTTCCTAAGGATTATGATATGAGTGTGCAAGGCTAATGTTGTGGCGAATACTTTGAGTAGGGTGTCTATGGGTAGCCTAGCTCATGTTTATGACGGGGGCAAAGAGGTGGCTAGAGAGGTCCATCGGTTGGCTAGACTGGTGTTAGGTTGGAAGAGGTTGTAATGGTAGTATTATGGTTGTTGATGGTTCAAAATCTTCCTTGGTTGATGAGGTGAAAGCAAAGAAAGATGTTGACCCCTCCTTGTTAGAATTGAAGTCCTTGGTGAGGGAGGGCAAGGTGGAGGTTTTCTCCCAAGGGGGAGATGGTACCCTTAGGTACCAAGGTAGATTATGTATGCCTAGTGTTGATGGCTTGAGAGAGAAGATTCTTAATAAGGCTCATAATTCTTCCTATTCCATGCACCACGGGTTCTACAAAGATGTATAGGGATTTGAGGGAGGTGTTTTGGTGGGCTGTTATGAAGAGAGACATTGCCAAATTTGTATCTGGTTGTCGTAGTTACCAATAAGTCAAAGCCGAGAATCAAAGGTCGGGTGGCCTAACCCAAGATATAAAGATTCCTACTTGGAAGTGGGAGGAGTTTAACCAGGATTTTGTGATTGGTTTGCCCACGACTAGAAAGGGTTTGGAGTCCATTTGGGTTGTGGTTGATGGAATGACAAAGTCGACTTATGTCCTACCGGTTAAGACTACTTATGGTGTCGAAGACTATGCTAAATTGTACATTCGTGAGTTGGTTAGGTTGCATGGGGTGCTCTTGTCTATTATATCGGATCATGGTGCTCAATTCAATTTACACTTTTAGAGGTCCTTCCAAAAAGTTCTTGGTACCAAGGTAAAGCTTAGTATGACTTTTCACCCTGAAACGGATGGCCAAGCCAAAAAAACTATCCAAACTCTTGAGAATATGCTAAGATTTTATCTTTTAGAGTTTAAAGGTAGTTGCGATGATCATCTTCCATTGATTTAGAGTTTGCTTACAGTGATATCTATCATTTTAGTATTAGTATGACTCCTTTTGAGGCTCTCTATAGTAGACATCGTAGATCCCCGGTTGGATGGTTTAAGGTAGGAGAAATGGCTTTGTTGGGTCCGGATCTGGTCATTGAGTTTATGGAGGAGGTAAAGTTGATTAGGTAAAGGTTCATAATAGCCCAAAGTCATCAAAGGTCCTATGCCGATTTGAGGAGATGTGATCTTGAATTTAAAGTTGGTGATTGGGTCTATTTGAAGGTTTCGCCCATAAAGGGTGTGGTTCGTTATGGTAAAAAGGGTAAATTGAGTCCAAGATATGTGGGTCCTTGTAGGTTGTTGAGTAAGATTGATAAGGTAGCATATGAGTTGGATTTTTCTAGTGGAATGGAAATGGTCCATCTGGTCTTTCATGTATCCATGTTGAGGAAATGTATGGGCGACTCGATTGCTATTGTCCCATTGGATGTTGGAGTGTTGTTGAAGACAAATTGACCTATGAAGAAGTTCAGCAGAGATCTTGAATATATAAGTAAAGAGGTTGATAAAGAAAGATGTGGCTTTCATTAAGGTCCATTGGAGGAATCAACAAGTCGAGAGTGCTACATAGAAGGCCGAAGCGGACATGCAAAAGCGATATCCCTATCTCTTCCATTCTACTCAAGCCTAAGGTACTAATTCTAAGTCTCCTATATGATTTCATGTCTCATGTATTAGCCATTTACGTCATTTCATGCATTCATGTTTATGTTGACAAGTTCATGGAAATTTTAATACTTACGTTGAGATTTTTGAAAATGGTGTTTAAGTGCATTATTGCATTCTTGTTGGGGATGATTTCTACATGATTACTCTTTTTATACACGTTTCTTTGACATTTGGGGACGAATGTTCCCAAGGGAGAGATATTGAAAAGACCCCAAAAGTGCTTGAAAATGTGCCTCGAAAGTGCCCGAAAGCATAATTTCCATGTATCTCAAAATCCGTGCTCGATACCAAGAATCCGGCTTCATATTCTTGATCACGGGGAAATATTGAGTGGTAAATGGGTCTAATCTCAATTGTAGAGCAATCATATCAAAATTCAAAAATCCAAAAATGACGAATTCCAGTGTTGATCTGCGCCCCTGGCACGACGCGGCTGGGGCGTGGACTAGTGTTATTTTTGGAAAGTTTTGTTGTTTGGTCCAAGGTCTTTGGGTCTCCGACCTAAGTCTTCCCATGCGTAAAAATACCTATACTTAGTCATATATCACTTTCGTATCATACAAGACATTCTCCAATACTCTCTCAAACACTTAGACTAATATTTTACCCAAAATTTAAATGTCAAACCTCATTCTGGATATTAAGGAATTCACTCAACCTTCAAGTTCTCATCTCAATCTTCATCAAAGAATTCTCCAAAGTTGAGGTATGTGGGTTCCAACTATTGGGTCCTTTCAACCATGATGTGCAATTTTCCTTTTTTTTTTTTTAAAAACTAAATTACATGTTTCTAAGTTGATTTTACTTATGAATCTTCTATTATGAATTTGACTATGAACTATATTGGGGTTTGTAAAAGTGTGACTGTTTATGCATGTTTTGAGCTATGAATCTAAGATCTATGATGAGTTTAGATGAGAGGGCTTCAATGTATTTTTTCAGGTGGTATTACCAAGTGTTGGTTAGTTGATTTACTTCAAGATTTCTTGCATAATTTAACTCTTTAATTTCATGGTTTTACACTAGCATTATACACCCACCAAGTGTTTCATAAAATGTGCAGTTTAGGGTTCTTGAGCTATTGATGATCTATTGCATGACCTATGACTTAAACGACTTTATGATGATTAAAGGAAGGAATATATGTATTGTTTTCATGAAAAGTATCTATGGTGGTACAAGTTGACCACACCTAGTTGAGGGGGTGCTAAACCTCAATCACCATAGATAGCGAGGTGTGACCACTATTATCTAGTTAAGGGGTTGATACGTCAATCACCATGGATGGCGGGGTGTGACTACCATCAACCAATTGAGGGGTTGATACCTCAATCACCATGGATGGCAGGGTGTCACCATCATCAACCAATTAAGGGGTTGATACATCAATCACCATGGATGCCGAAGTGTGACTACTATCAACTAATTGAGGGGTTGATACCTCAATCACCATGGATGCTGGGGTGTGACCACCATCAACCAATTGAGGGGTTGATACCTCAATCAACACAGATGGTAGGGTGTGACAATCCATCATAATGTTAGTCTCTTACTACACATGTAATATGTTCTATGTAAGCATGTTATACTTCAAGTATCACTCATACATGCTATATTGCTATATGCTCATTTATTGCTTAATTACGTATTTCAATTCTATTGCCTATGTCTTATTGCATTGTATCCTACATACATAGTACATTCAAATGTACTAACATGTACTCTATGCCCACATGATGTTACCATGTAGGAACTATAGCTCCACTTGATTATCCTCATCCTCCCTGTGTCTAGTACTATCTTCTCAAAGCAAGTTTGGTGAGTCCTCAACTCTGGAGATGATATCTCTTGTTCTTATGTTATGCACAGACTCTTATTATCTAACTATATAATTTTGACTACAATGGTAAGCTTAGAAAGTTGTCATAGCCTCTGCTCAATTCTACGTGTAGAGGCGTTGTTGGACAAGTTATGTAATGATGTTATAAGCTTGATTCTCTTGAATCTTTTGATGCTTTATGATATGAAAGGATTTCCTTAGTCCTTTTGCCCTTATTTCTATTCTTTTGTTGTTGTTTAATTGCTTTCGTCTAATGGCATGTTAAGAGGCTTGATTGGGGCCCCTTCGGGTTCCTCATTAGTCGTGTCACGTCTAGGCCCTAGTCTTGGGTCGTGACACTAAGACCCAAATTGCCCCGATAGAGTGAATCATACTTACCCGCCTCTTAGTTTTATGTGCTACATGTTATGTGAATATGGATACTATGAGGCTTGTTTGGGAACGCTTGGGTTCGCATTTGCCATGTCACTCCTAGACCTTACGTCCGGGTCATGACATTTATGGAAAAATGTTGATGTTCCTTTTTAATGTTGCTTCATTGTCATATTATGGTCCCATTGACCCTTTCCCTATTTTTAGTCCACAAATGTTTAATTTATGCCTATGAATGCTTAAGATATTAAATATGGCTTGGGTGAAGTGCCTTCGGGTATCTCATTTACCGTGTGATGACTAGGTCCTAGGTTGGATCATTGCATTATTGCACCATGAATACAGGATTTATTGTCATAACACAAGATAGGACCTTGACAAGAACGATGATCAGAACCCCAAAAGACTGTAATAAAGCCTCTTAGCACATAGCATACCTAAGGTATTAAGAGTCGACAACAATATGAAGGAAAGTAGAAGTATATATCAAAATAGGAAAGCCTAGATCATAAAATCAATCAACTCTTAAATTGAAATGATTACCTTTAAGCTTTGTTTAGTCATGCCTTTATAACTATGAAAGGGGGCATAAGGCAGACCCTAGCAGACCATTAACTCAAGCAAGAAAGATAGTCTTCAAATGGCAAAAGAACATAGTGGGACCACCCTCAGATCATGAGGACTCACCAAACTAATCTTCAAATGGAATCTGAATTATCCACAAATAGTGCGAGCAGCGTCAGGACCTACATTATGATACAATGTAGCGCAAAGAAAGTATGTGTTAGTACTTTGAATAAACTAAGTATGTGATACATGCCATGAACTAAATATCACGACATGCAAGACGAAATTAAATAACATGCAAAGTAAATCATTTATAACTTAGGAGTAAAAAATAAATAAGATCAATGCAAATAAATAATCATGATGAAGCTTTGAAGTGGCATAAGTGAGTAGAAATTAGAGTCATATGTGTGATATGAATCATAACCGACAATAAGATCATGTGTGCTATAACATTGAATATCGATATTAACCTTACATCGCAAAAAAAAGGAGACTACTTTTTAAGGTAGAGTTCTTGAGGATATTATCATAATCATCTCAAGCTATATGTAGATCCACTAGCTATACCTAAATAGGCCCATATAGTGGTAGGTAATTTGTACTAGATGTTGCTAGTAGAATTCTCTTGGGCTGTTCTTTTGAGCTTCCAGATCAAACCCCACCTTAAGTCCTCTTGGTGCTAAAGCAAATCTCAATAGAACAATAGTAATTCTAAGTCATAAAGTCAAATCATGAGGAACATAAATGTTTAGTGACCAATCCAATATCATCAAGTTATAATAGAGTAGCTCATTAAATCTTTGATTTGATCAGTCCAGGAATGTTACTTATCCACATCTTGAATCTATGAGTCGATGAGTAAAACTTAGAAGCTTTGGTTCAATCAATGTGAGTATTTTACTTATCAGACCTTGAATCCCTGAATAACTTCTCACCATCATTCCTTCATTCATTCTTAAGGAACTTCAATAGAACATACTTAAATACTTTCATAAAACTTGAGTAAAGCCCTTGATAATTCATAGTAATAATTCATAGTAAAGTTAGGGTTGCATGGGTTAATAAATCATTTATTTGAAATTATAAATTTGATAAATCATGCATAATCATGCAGAATAATGCCAATTTACATCATACATGAAAAATTAAAATTCATAAAATCTAGATAGCATTGAGGAGAATTTCATTGGAATTCATTTAGATCAAATAACAAATATCAATTCATACACAATTAAATTTATATTCATGAGACAAAATATAATTGAAATAGCCTGTTATAAAACTATATGTAATGACCCTCCAGATCATTTTGTAATTCTGTGACAACCTTATTTATTTGAGAATGTGTATAATGACCTCAGGCCATTGGTAATTTATTGGGACTATAGTGATAGGTATTGGTTGGGTTATTCGAGAGTTATGTAAATTTTTTAGTTAACTAGGAAGTAATGTCCGTCAAATGAGTTTCCGGGTAAAGTCCTAGTAAATGAGCTTGGAATGGAATTTTTTATGGTTCTATTAGCTTCGAAATGGTTGAATTAAACTTGGTGCATGTCCAATGCAATTATATCAGGGATTGCAAATTTGACCATCAAAATCGGTTAGTAGTTGATCCAGTCAATGCCCTCATGAGATGTGCCTCAAATGAGAATTTTGATAGCGCGGTTAGATCCAAAATTTTGATTTTGATCTAGGATGATCCTTTGTTTGGTACTGGGGACGTCTGAATATGATTTGATCCCCTGGGATTTCTGTTAAAAGTTAAGTATAAAGAAGTGGGATCCTAATTATATTGTAGGAAACTTTATTTGAAATTCCAATAGCATTGTTGGATCCAGAACATTGAAATCCATAGAGTTACATAGTTTGTTTAGGAAAATCGAGTCCGAACGAGCGTGAAACGACGAAAAAGGAAGTGAAGGATTAATGAGAGAAGGGGGTGATATGGAACATCCTATGAAAGTGTGAACATGTTTCAGGGAAAGTAAATTTATAATTCCTCTCAACTTTGCACTGCGATTCGAGCTCATTTTTCATCCAATTTGAGTGATTCAAATGCTACATGATTTAGATTTTTCCAAGGAACATTTTGGTGAAGTCGGATTCGGGATTTGACATTATTTCGAGATAAATCTCTACTTTTTGGTTGATGATATATCTCCAATGAGTGAAAACTTACATTATTATACCTTGGTCATTTCTCAGTGAAATTAAATGAAATTTGAGACTAAATTATTCTATGTTCAGAGAGGAACCCTGTGGTATGTTGGGTGTTAGCTGGTTTTGTCTGGTTTTTAAGAATTTTGATCGAGAACATTTTGAAAAAACTATTTTTCTGATAAAGTTTTTAACTTCATTTTTGGGCCTTTTCTTGGTCATGACTCATACCTATATGATGATCACACCTAATTTACACCTCTCTTTTGAAGGATAAAGTAGTTATTGTCAAATATAAGATCTAACTAAGGCTTGGGTCGAATCACAAAGGGAATACAAAGACTCATAAATAATTCACCAGTAAGCAATTCAAGTAATTAACAACTCAATTCCCTAAAACAGGGGTTTGAAATAATCGATAAGAAATTAAACTAAAATAACTATAACAGGAGAGAATCAATAATAGAGAGAAACTTGGGTGTTGTGTTCCTCATGACTCACCAACTCAATAACACTAGATAACCCAATTCTTGATAAGAGTATAATATGCAGGACAATAATTTAAGTTCACCAAGTCTTTTGGTCAAAGATGAGAGGTAAAGTTTTCTATGTGACTTGGCCCATCTCCATAGTGTGCAATACTAACCATTACCTATAGTACTAGTCAACCTCCCCTTGGTCTATTTCGATTTATTTGATGAGAACACATCATCGAATCCTGTTAATCAATGTCTTTGTTATTATTACTATCTTGATTGGAAAAGTAACGCTAGGTAAGTTCTAATGTTGGCCATCACTAGAAAACATGCAAAACAAAGAGAATTGATTAATACATGCAAATACACATTCCATGAATTGTAAATTACTTGGATTTATTTGATTAGATCTTGTTCCCACAACCCCAAGTTGTGTATTTATCTACTCATGCTATGGGTAGATGAAGAAATTATGAATCGAGAAAACATAATTAAACACTTATCCAATCGAATTGATAATCAAGCAAATCCAAAATTGATCGAGAATCAAGATTTTGAAGATTAAATTAATTCACAGGTGTATTCTCTCAATTTTCTCTTTACGTATTATATTCTAACCCTAATTACAATGAAACTCATGGCTCACTATGAAAAATGACCTCAAAATACTATTTATAGTAATTATAATTATGTCCTTTATACGGGTCCTGTCAATATTGGGTTATATAATTTATTGTTGTTGAGTATTGCTGCATACTATCGCTTCTTGTTGCTATGGTAACGTGGAGAGCTAATAGTCTTTTTAGTGGTGTCAAGTTCTCATGGTGGACTAGGGTCATGTCATCAGTTGGGGCCAGGGGTTAGGGGTCAAGGGGGTGTG
>JAOTQR010000252.1:0-19234 GCA_025774065.1 Solanum ossicruentum | reverse complement strand
CCCTATTAGTCAATTCTCAATTACATACTTATATTTCATGGGGTCTTATTACCTCCTAAATTTTTTTAAAATAGAATATATACCACCCTAAAATCAAATAATCATATTCTTAATATGCAGTGATGTGCATTCACTGTCAGTTGTCACTTTAACTTTTTATAGTTATCTTTCTCTCTTTATCTTATTTATCATTAATTACAAAAAAGTCTTTTATTTAATTTAATTTTATTTTTCTCTTTGTTCTTCATTCCCTTCTTCCAACTCAATCACTAAGAAAAAAAAAATAAAAAAAAATAAAAATAAAAATCAAAGTCATCTTCGTCATAATTTTTCATCACCATTTGCAATTCTTTAGGCATCTTAAGCTTAAGTATCGGTCTCTTTTTTTATCTTTGAAATATTTTATTATGATCCTTTTTTGTCTTCATCAAACCAAATTTACAATTATTTTTTTACGAGTTGTCAATGGTAAAATCTTGGGTAACCAAACAACAATATCTATAAATTGAAGGTAAGATCTGAAGATTGATGAATGTTACTGATTCAAAATTTGTATAAAATAATTGAAAGAAGAGAAAAGAATTTTGTGTTGAAATTTCTTGATCAATGGTGAGACAAACCGTGAAAAATATATTAGAAATTGGGTGAGAAGATGAGGGATGTAATGGTGGTTTAAGATGGCATAAATGATGATGGGTTAAGTGTCGAATGAGAATAAAGAGAGGAGAAAATCATGACAATTGCAGATACACATAAAATGAGTCATGAAAATTCGATATTAGATTCATCCTCTAGTGATTTCATTGATGGCTCAAAACCATCATGGATTAGAAATTCAATTTGACCCCAATTTGAGAAACCCTTCTCCCTTCCTCATTCTTTCTCTCTCTAAAATTTTCATGAATAATTTATAAATTGAGTTGTTGATTTTTCATGAATTTTTGGAGAAAATAAAAAGTGCATCTTTAAAAATATAGAAGAATTGTTTTATTTCAATTTCTTCGAATCAGTTCAAAAATAAAAACACAATTACTTCTCTTTGACTTTATTATTTTTGAGTCCATGACTTAACAAATTAAGAAATGTACTATATTTTTAAAAAATAAATTAATTTGTTTGATGAATAAGTCTATTAAAAAATTATTATTCATAAAATGTATTAATATTTGATAATTCTTATACCAACATTCGTTGATAAAGCTTTACCAATGGTAATGGTGAAGAAGGTATAGTTGTATATGTAAATAACAAGAGAGAAAAAAAAAAGAAAAATAAAGAGGATGAATTGAAAAAAAAAAAAGTAACTCCCTCTCTCAAAGAGAGTGAAATGCACTCTCCATGCCAACTCAACACTTAAAGGGATAATTTATTCCATTTTAAAGTAGTTCAGGGGGTAATAGGACTCCCGTGAAGTATAAATGTGTAGTTGAGAATTGACTAATAGGTTGGGTCCATTTGACTATTTTCTCATATAAATAAAGAACAAAATAGTAAAATTGATTAATGTATTAATAATTCTTAATCATCATATAAAATAAAAAAAATGTTCATATAATATGAAATGGAGAAATATTATTTGTTTATATTTTCAGTACATCTCCTTATTTACAGGTTTGATTTTTGTTTTCCGTGAACCAAGTACATATATCATATTAGAATATGTGGGCATTTTATTTAAAAATTTAAACCATTAAAAAATACATTTTTATTAACTTATTATATTTTTCATAGAATAATTCAAAATTAATACCTAAAGGCGAAACTGATGAATACAATAATAATATATTCAGTTAAATCTGACAAATAAGATTTGAGAAGAATAAAAAATATAGATTTTACTATTACTTCAAAGATGGAAAAATTGTTTTAGGGAGGAAATGAATGACAAGTTAAAAATTAACATCAACTTGTACTCGAGTGTTTTAACTAGATTTACTTCATTTTAAATTCCATATTTATAAATGAGGAGATTTGTTGAGCTGACTGTGTCCCCACATGTTACCCTTACACTGGATACTTCACTCAATTTTCAGTTAAACCTTTTTCATACCCAAAAAGGAAAATAGTCAAGAATACTCGTATGCTAAATATTAAAATAATAATATTCTTTTCATCATCTAAATATTTGCATTTAAGAGCTTTGGTAAGTAAAGAAGTGGTTAAATTTAATTATCTTATCCCAAATCAATAAATTTGGTAAGCATTTAAGAGCTCATTTCTTTTTATATTTGTTCACAAGCGACAAATATTTTTCTGAAGATAAAAAGGTGTGAAAGTGAGTCCTTGAGAAAAACACTAAGCAAATGATGGAATAGTCAATCATTCTCATCCAATGTAATTACAGAAATACATTGCTGGGTTGGATTGATGTATGGTGTTTTTTGCTCATGCATAAACAGTAAGGCATATAGTACAAATGAACATACCACAATATCCTCAATCAAACAAACATGAAACATACACATCAATCACACATATTGTTGACTTGATCAATTTATATACAAATCAAATTATAATCAGAAAACAATTATGTTAGGATAGGGATTAAGTTGCTTAATTATTAGGTAGGTGGAGAAAAAAAGAAAGTGAATTAATTGGAAGAGCGTGTAAGCAAAAGAGATTGCTTTTTGCTCCCTTGTTATGAGACAATTGCCTTTACGTGCATGGTAAGTGTGCTCTTTTACCATTCTATTTTATTGACCAACTCATTATGCTACTACAACACATTATACTTTTCACACGTCATGCCCCAATCTCATTTATTTATTTTTTTTTGTTTTATTTGAAAATTTAGTCACAAAAAATTTCAAATATAATTGGACTTGCATTTGAAATTTGGAAGACATCCACAACCTTATTTTCACTTTCATTATTTTTTTTTTCAAATTTATCCATTTTAATTTTAATAAAAATAACCAATTAAATTATATTTTATGTTAAATCATATTTCAAGTTTTTTAAAAGAAAAATTACATTAAAAAATCAACTATTATTTACAAAATAATAACCAAACACAACTTCATCTTCAATTCCAATTTAAAAATTTATCAAACAAATATTTTTAATAATATGTAGTAGCTATGAGATCTAATACATGGCATTATGTGAATTTTTATTTTGAGATATTATTTTTTTTAAAAGAAAATTTGATTGTATATTTGAAGTAAATTAGTTGAGTTAAGTGATTTTGCTAGTTTTTAGAAATTGTAAGTTATAGATCACATTTAAAAAAAAAATTTAAATTTTAAATATTTTTTGCAAAAAGTATGATAATAGAGAACTCTAACTCCCACTTCAATTTTGAAAATTTTAAATAAAATAAATGGCCAAACTCCCACTAAATATGTACAAAATAATCGACTTTCTCTGTCTCATATTATATAGATATTTTACTAAGTATAAAATTTGTCCCCTATTTTATGATCACATATTAAATTAGGATAAAATTAATTAATTTTTTTTAAAAATTTACCCCTACCATTAGTATGATGTTTGAAAATTTAAACAAATTTAGAAACTCAAGAATTTCTCGTTTTAAAAGGTTAATTAATTACTGCTCTCACATTCAAAATTAGTGGAGTAATAGTATTGTCACATTATAAAAAAAAAATTAAAAAATGATTATACAATCCAAGTTGAATGTGAACAATTTCCAAATTATTTTTTAAAATTTAAATTAATGTATATTGATGTAAATAATAAAGTTGATTAGTGTATTAATAATATTAATGAAGTAAGAAAGGTAATGGTAAAAAAGAAGTGAAACCAAAGGGATAATATTGAAGATGTGGAATGCAAATCTCATTTTTTATCACTTTTAGTATTAAAGTTTTGGTGGTGGTGGGAAGGAATGAATACATCAATTCCTTTGGGTCTACTTAATTATATTATTGTTAAGCTGCTACTTATATAACTGAAATGATCTCAAAAAGTATTTGAAAATGTGCTTCGAAAATATTTAGAATCGTAATTTTTATATATCTCAAAATCTGTACGTGATATCAAAAATTCGATTTCATATTCTTGTTCAAGGGGTCAAATTGAGTGGGAAACGAGTCTACGCTCGATTTTAGAGCCAACGAATTGCAATTTCATTTTTCCTAAATTTTGATTTTCAGAATCGATCCGTGACGGTGCCGTGACGCGCAGCCGTCGCAGACCTGTGTAAATCTTTCCCCTGCGACAGGCCCGCGTTGCGGACCTGTGTATTTTGTTGCTAGTGATTTTTATCTCGGTCCAAGGCTTTTGGGTCTTAGGCCCAAGTCATACCATGCGTGAAAATACCTATACTTAACCATATTTCACCCTTATATCATCCAGCACTTCCCAGAACCCTCTCAAACACTTAGATAATATTTCATCCCAAAACTCATTCGGATCTCAAGGTTCTCAATCAAGTTTCAAGTCTCCATTTCAAAACTTCTTTAAGAAATTCTCCAAAGCTAAGGTATGTGGATTTCTTTCATGGGTTCCTTTCACCCATGATGCCCAAGCTTCTTTTTACCTAAAATTGCATGATTTAAAGTTGATTTACTCATGAGTCTTACTTATTATGAATTTCATTGCACACTATGTTGGGGTTTCATGAAATTGTGATTGTTTTGGCATGTTTTGAGCTATGGATCTAAGATCTATTGTGAGATTTGATGAAGGGTTTTGATGTATATTGCTTGAGAGTGTTACCAAGTATCTATTGATAGTTTTGCATTGAATTTTCTAGCATGATAATACTCTTGAATTGCATGGTTTTACACTAGCACTACACACCCGCCAAGTGTTTGATAAAATGTCCGGTTATGTTTTCTTGAGGAATTGAAGGTCCAATGCATGTCTTATGAGTTGAATGACTATAGTAATATTGGGAATTGACCAAGCCTCACTCGGGAGGTTGTAGGCCTGGTAACCATGTTGAGGGGTTTGTACCTCGATCGCCTCTCTCGGGAGGTGGTAGGCCCGTGTAACCAGGTTGAGGGGTTTGTACCTTGATAACCATGTTTGGGAGGGGGGGAGGTTTGTACCTCATCAAACATGTTAGGGGGTTTGTACCTCATTAACCACATTGAGGGTTTTGTATCTCATTTGCCTCTCCAAGGAGGTGGTAGGCCTTGAATATTCACTAATAATGGTCTCTCTTTCTACATGTATATGTTCTATATAAGCATGATTAGCTTTACTCATCTTTCATGCATGCCATATTGTTATATGCTACTCATTGCCTATGTTTATGCATTTTTGATTACGTTACTTATCTCTTGTTCTATTGCATCCTACATACTTAGTACATTCAAACGTACTTATTCATATACTCTATGCCTACATTATGTCACCATGTAGGAACCGGAGCCCTACTTGAGCATCCTCCTCCGTGTAGCTAATAAGATTCCTCTCAAGCTCTTTGGTGAGTCCTCCATTTTGGGGATGATATTTATGATCTCATGCCATGTTCTAACACTATCTTTCTTTTATTTATATATTTTGACTATGAGGGTGAGCCCGGTGTTTGTCTTGGCCCCCACTCTTATCTATGTAGTAGAGACGTTGTTGGATATGTTGTGTATTAAGTCTTGACTCTCTTGTTTTGATGCTTATGTTATGAAAGTATTCCTTAGCCCCTTTTCCCTTATTTCTACTCTTATTATGTTGTTTAATTGCTTCCGCGACCAATGATGTGCAAAGATATGTTAAGAGGCTTGTTTAGGACCCCTTTGAGTTCCCCATTCGCCGTGTCATGTCTAGGCCCTATGCTTGGATTGTGACAAACTTGGTATCAGAGCACTAGGTTTTTAATGGTCCTCGGCATCCAATACACCGCGTCGATTAGAATCTTGTTCATGGTTGTGTTGTGCACCACAACTATGAGCAAGAGGCGTTTAGGAAATGCTTCCCTTCTTCATGTCCTAAGTCATGCTATAGAGTTAAAGTAAGGTTCCCCCCTAATAATTGTTCTTTGCTATTCTAGATCATGCCTAACACAAGAGGAAGGATAGCCGGCACTCCCGAGGAACAACCGACTCATGGTGAGCTCCGGGATGCTCTCACTTTGCTAGAACAAGTTGTGGCTAACCAAGCAAACCAAAGGGCCCAATCCCCTCATGCTCCTACATCGACATCTCGGGTGAGAGACTTCATGAGGATGAATCCCCCAGAATTCTATGGGTCAAAGGTGGATGAGGACCCTCAAGAGTTCATTGATGAGGTCTATAAGGTTTTGGCTATTATAGGTGTTGTATTGGAAGAGAAGGTGGAGTTGGCGGCTTACCAACTCAAGGGGGTGGCACAAATATGGTTTTATCAATGGAAAAATAAGAAGGGAGTCAACAATGTAGTGCTTTGGGAGGAGTTCAAGGCGGCATTTCTTAATCGATTCTTCCCTCTTGAGCTTAGGGAAGTCAAATTGGTGGAGTTTATGAATTTGAGACAAGGGTCTTTGAGTGTGAGGGAGTATTTCCTCAATTTCAATCAAATCTCTAAATATGCTCCTCACTTGGTTGCCTACCCAAGGTCCAGAATGAACAAGTTCGTGATGGGTGTATTCGATTTGGTGAGTGAGAAGTGTCGATCCACTATGTTGATTGGTGACATGGATTTTTCCCGTTTGATGACCTCTGTCGAACAAATGGAGGAGGAGAAGTTGATGAAGAGAAGGGTCATGAGGCCAAGAGTGGCCGTTTTGAGGGAAAATTCGATAGTCGAAAGGGTGGCCAGTCCCATCAAGGCTGAGGGTCTTCTTATGTATTTAAAAAGAGGGTTTCCAATGACTTTACAAGGACCCAAGGTGTTGGGCGTATGATTCCTAATGGTGGGTGTCCAAAATATGGTAGGGGTCATAGTTTCACGTGCTTGAGGGATACTATTGCTTGTTATGGTTATAGGGAAGTTGGGCATAAGGTGATGGATTGCCCTCAAAATCGTAATAAGGGTAAGAAGGTTAGTCTACAAGGTGCTAATGCGGTTCCTTTGGGGAGAGGTGGCCGACAAGATGGTTCCCTAAGACACAATCGGTTCTATGCACTCCAAGGGAGGCAAGGGGTTGAGGAGGTTCCAATGTCATCAAATATGTTAAAAGTCTTTGATTTTGATGTGTATGCATTGATTGATCCGGGTGCCACTCTTTCTTTTGTTACCTACTTTGTTGCCAAAAAGTTTCACATTAAGCCCGAACTGTAGTGTGAGTCATATGAGGTATCTACTCCTATTGGTGCATCTATTGTTGCTAGAAAGGTCTATAGAAATTGTTCCACTTGCATCTTGCATAAAATATTGCCTTGTGATCTTGTTGAGTTGGATATGATTGATTTTGATGTCATTCTTGGGATGGATTGGTTGCATCAATACTATGACTCTATTGATTGTAGAATTCGTAGGGTCAAATTCCAATTCCCAAATGAACCTGTTCTTGAGTGGGAGAGTCATGATGTGGTGGTCAAGGGTAAGTTCATCTCTTGCATTAAAGCCCCATAAGTTGATCTCTAAAAGGTGTCTCTATCATCTTGTGAGGGTTAGGGATGTGGAGTCCAAGGTCCGTTCCATAGAGTCAGTTCCGGTGGTAAATGAGTTCCTTAGTGTCTTTCCAATTGACCTTCTCCGTGTTCCTCCCGAAAGATAAATAAATTTAGGTATAGACCTCCTTCCCAATACTCAACCCATTTCTATTCCCCCTTATCACATGGCCCCAACGGATTTAAAGGAGCAATTGAGGGACTTGTTGGAGAAGGGTTTTATTAGACCTAGCCAATCACCTTAGGGTGCAACAGTGTTGTTTGCGAAAGAAGGATGGGTCCCTTAGAATGTGTATTGACTACCGACAACTTAATAGGGTCACCATAAAGAATAAGTATCCTCTTCCAAGGATTGATGATTTGTTTGACCAATTGCAAGGGGCTAGTCACTTCTCTAAGCTCGATCTTTGGTCTGGGTACCATCAAGTGAAGGTGAGGGAGTGTGATATTCCTAAGATGGCCTTCCTGACTAGGTATGAGCATTATGAATTCATTGTGATGTCTTTTGGGTTGACCAATGCACCAACTAGCTTCATGGATCTATGAATAGGGTCTTCAAACCCTACCTTGATTCATTTGTTGTGGTCTTCATTGATTATATTTTGATATATTCTCATAGTGAGGAGGGGCATGTGGCTCATTTGAGGGTAGTGTTGCAAAGATTGAGGGAAGATAAGTTGTATGCTAAACATGAGAAATATGAATTTTGGTTAAAAGAGGTTGCCTTCCTAGGTCATCTGGTGTCGGGGGATGGTATTAAGGTGGATCCTAAAAAGACGGATGTGATTAGAAATTGGCCTAGACCATTGACCCCATTGGATATTAGAAGCTTCTTGGGCTTGGCGGATCAGAGGTTTGTGAATGAGTTCATTTCTATTGCTTCTCCCATAACTAAGTTGACTCAAAAGAAGGCTAAGATTTTCTGGACTGACGAGTGTGAAAAGAGTTTCCAAATATTGAAAGAAAAGCTTGTGCCCACTCCTATATTGTCACTACCGAAAGGGCTAGAGGGCTTTGTTGTGTATTGTGATGCTTCTAGAGTTGGTTTGTGTTGTGTTCTAATGTAAAATGGTATGGTGATAGCCTATGCTTCTAGTACACTCAAAGTGCATGAAAAGAATTATCCTACTCATGATCTCAAATTAGCTGCCGTGGTATTTGCATTGAAGATGTGGCGTCATTATTTGTATAGGGTGCATGTTGATATGTTCACCGATCATAAGAGTCTCCAATATGTCTTCACTAAAAAATATCTCAACTTGAGATAAAGAAGGTGGTTAGAACTTCTTAAGGAATATGATATGAGTGTGCACTATCACCCTAGTAAGGCTAATGTGGTGGCTGATGCATTGAGTAGGGTGTCTATGGGTAGCCTAGCTCATGTTGATGGTGGTGGTAAAGAGGTGGCTAGAGAGGTCCATAGGTTGGCTAGATTGGGAGTTAGGTTAGAAGAGGTTAATAATGGTTGTGTTGTTATTTTTGATGGTTCTAATTCCTTATTGGTTGAGGAGGTGAAAGCTAAGCAAGATCTTGATCCTGTTTTGTTAGAATTGAAGGCATTGGTAAAAGATGGTAAGGTGGAGGTTTTCTCCCAAGGGGCAGATGGTGCCCTTAGATACCAAGGTAGGTTGTGTGTGCCTTATGTTGATGGCTTGAGAGGAAAGATTCTCGATGAGGCTCATGGTTCTTCCTATTCTATTAACCCAATTCTACTAATATGTATATATATTTGAGAGAGGTGTATTGATGGGGAGGTATGAAGAAAGACATTGCCAAATTTGTTTTTGGTTTTCATAGTTGCCAACAAGTCAAAGCCGAACATCAAAGGTTGGATGCCCTAACCCAAGACATAGAGATTCCTACTTAGAAGTGGGAGTAGATTAGTATGGATTTTGTGGTTGGGTTTCCCAAGAATAGAAAAGGTTTTGATTCTATTTGGGTTGTGGTTGATAGGATGATAAAATCGGCTCACTTTCTACCTGTTAAGACCACAGATGGGGCTGAAGATTATGCTAGGTTGTACATTCATGACTTGGTGAGGTTGCATGGGGTTCCTTTGTCCATTATATCGGATCGTGGTGCTTAATTTACTTTACATTTTTGGAGGTCCTTTCAAAGGGGTCTTGGTAGAAGAGTTAAACTTAATATGACCTTTCACCCTCAAACGGATGGCCAAGCCGAAAGAACTATCAAATACTTGAGGATATGCATAAGGCTTGTGTATTGGATCTTAAGGGGAGTTGGGATGATCATCTTCCATTGATTGAGTTTTCCTATAAAAATAGCTATCATTCTATCATCGGTATGGCCCCTTTTGAGGCTCTCTATGGTAGACGTTGTAGATCACCGCTTGGGTGGTTTGAAGTTAGAGAGGTGGCTATGTTGGGACCAGATCTGATTATGGAGGCTCTTGAGAAGGTTAGAATGATTAGAGAAAGGTTGAAGACCTTAAGTCATCAAAAGTCCTATATCGATGTGAGGAGAAGAGATCTTGAATTCAAAGGTGGTAATTAGGTTTATTTGAAGGTGTCACCTATGAAGGGTGTGGTTCATTTTGGTAAGAAGGGCAAGTTAAGTCCAAGATATATAGGTCCTTATAGGGTGATCAGGAGAATTGAAAAGGTAGCTTATGAGTTGGAATTGCCCCGTGAAATAAATTTGGTTCATCCGGTCGTTCATGTATCCATGTTAAGGAAATTTATGGGAGACCCTAATGCTGTTGTGCCTCTTGATATTGTGAGTGTTATTGAAGACAACTTGATTTATGAAGAGGTTTCGGTTCAGATTTTTGATAGACAAGTGAAGAGGTTGAGGAACAAGGATGTGACTTCCATTAAGGTCCTTTGGAGGAATCAACAAGTTGAAAGTGCTACATGGGAGGCTGAAGCAGACATGCAAAAGCGATATCCTTATCTATTCCACTCTATTCAATTCTAAGGTACTAACTCTAAGTCCTCTATGTGATTTCAAGTCTAAGTTCAGCCCATGATATCTGCATACATTCATGTCTAGATTGAGAAGTTCATGATGATTTTTACACTTATGTTGAGATTTTGAAATGATGCGTAAGTGCATTGTTGCATCCTTATGTGGGCTGAAATTGCCATGTTTATGTCTCTCATATATGTTTCTTTAACATTCGTGGACGAATGTTCCCAAGGGGGAGATATAGAAACGACCCAAAAGTGCATGAAAATATGCCTTGGAAATGCCCGTAATCATAATTTCCATATATCTCAAATCCATGCATGATATCAAAAATTTGAATTCATATTCTTGTTCAGCGAGTAAAATTGAGTGGAAAATGGGTCTAACTTCGACTTTAGAGAAAACGAATCGCAATTTTATTTTTCCAAAATTTTGATTTCCAGAATCGATCCGGGACGGTGCCGCGATGCGCAACAGTTGTGGACCTGTATAAATCTTGCCTTCGCGATAGGTCCGCATCGCGGACCAGAGGTGGATCTGAGTATTTTGTTTCCAGTGATTTTTATCTCAGTCTAAGGCTTTGGGTTTTGAGCCAAGTCCTCCCATGCGTGAAAATACCTATCATTAGCCATATTTCACCCTTATATCATTCAAGACATTCCTCAAAACCCTAGCCCAAGTCCTCTCATGCGAAAATACCTATAATTAGCCATATTTCACCATTATATCATTCAAGATATTCCCCAAAACCCTCTCTATTACTTAGACAGTATTTCATCCCATATTCTAAATCCCAAAACTCATCTGGATCTCAAGGCTCTCAATCAAGCTTCAAGTCTCTATTTCAAATCTTCTTCAAGAAATTCTCCAAAAGCTAAGGTATATGGGTTTCTTTCATGCGTTCCTTTCACCCATGATTCCCTAGCTTCCTTTTACCTAAAATTTCATGATTTAAAGTTGATTTACTTATGGGTCTTACTTATTATGAATTTCACTACACACTATATTGGAGTTTCATGAAATTGTGATTGTTTTAGCATGTTTTGAGCTATGGATCTAAGATTTATTGTGAGATTTGATGAAGGGTTTTGATGTATATTGCTTGAGGTGTTACTAAGTATCTATTGATGGTTTACATTGAATTTTCTAGCATGATAACACTCTTGAATTATATGGTTTTACACTAGCACTGCGCACCCGCTAAATGTTTGATAAAGTGTCCGGTTATGTCTTATTAATTGAATGACTGTATGATGATGAAATGAATGTATGTATATGATATTATCTCTACAGTGTTGGGAATTGACCAAGCCTCACTCTAGATGTTGTAGGCCTGGGTAACCATGTTGAGGGGTTTGTGCCTCGATCGCCTTGCTCGGGGGATGGTACGCCCGTGCAACCAGGTCGAGCAGTTTGTACATTGGTTTGTACCTCATCAACCATTTGGGGGGTTTTTACCTCATCAACCACATTGAGGGGTTTGTACCTCATTCGCTTCTCCAAGGAGGTGGTAGGCCTTAGATATTCACTAATAATGGTCTCTCCTTGCACATGTATATGTTCTATATAAACATGATTTACTTCACGCATCTTCCATGCATGCCATATTGTTATATGCTACTCATTGCCTATGCTGATGCATTTCGATTACGTTACTTATCTCTTGTTGCATTTACAGCCTACATACTTAATACATTCAAACGTACTAACGCATACTCTATGCCTTTGTGATGTCACCATGTAGGAACCAGAGCCCTATTTTAGCATCATCCTCCACGTGGCTAATACGATTTCTCTCAAGCTCTTTGGTGAGTCTTCCATTTTGGGGATGATGTTTATGATCTCATGCCATGTTCTAAGACTATTTTTCTTTTATGTATATATTTTGACTATGAGGGTGAGCCCAGTTGTTTGTCTCGGCCCCCACTCTTATCTATGTAGTAGAGGTGTTGTTGGACATGCTATGTATTGAGCCTTGACTCTCTTGTTTTGATGCTTATGTTATGAAAGTATCCCTTAGCCCTTTTCCCCTTATTTCTACTCTTATTATGTTGTTTAATTGCTTCCGTGACCAATGATGCGCAAAGGTGTGTTAAGAGGCTTGTTTGGGGTCCCTTTAGGTTCCCCATTCGCCGTGTTACGTCTAGTTCTTAGGCTTGGGTCGTGACAATAACCAAACCAAAGATAAATTGTATTTAAGCACCTAATTGAGAGGTCGGAGAAAGAAAAAGCTAGTTTCATTACAACTTGTTAATTTGTACACATGAATTTAAGATGATATATTAAGATTAGTAAATTTTCTCTATTGGTGAACTTCATTTTGCATATACAATGTTAGCAGTACATGAAGGTTCATTTTTAGTTGATTAGTATATAGTTTATGGGAAAATAATGAGCACTCAAAGTTTAAAGTAACAACCTCCAAATATATTTCCTGAAAAGCACTAACCTTTTTTCCTTTTCTCCCATTTTCAGTTTTTTGGACCCATTTTCAGTGGCACCTAAAGTTATTTTTATACTTCAACTCTGCTTATTTGAAAAATGGTAATGTAAAATTGGTATGACAATTCATTAGCTTCGATCATTGGCAATCAAATAAATAGCGCAAGTAAAAACAATATCATATGAAGCTTTTGAGTTCATAATAAATCTGAAAGTTCAATCCAAAAACGTCAGTCTTAGGTATGGGAATGATCCAGTGAAGTAAATAAGATTATACAAAGATTTAATGAATAAGGAAAACTTATAGCACAAAAAATGTGAATATATTGCCATTCCATTTCTTGGGATAAAAATGCCTTTATAAATGAATGTATCCATAAGTTGCAATGGTGAAGCATCGACCAATAAAAAAAATAATTCATCAAAGCCCTAAATTACTGACACCAATGAATGTTGGCCACATGGTAGTGTCATTATTGTTGCCAGTCAACATTCCCCTATTGCATTTGGGCTATTATAGAGCTGGTCGACTTTCATATCAAGCCATTGAAGCAACCGCCAAAAAACTCCGAGGAAATATGCTAAAGAGTGTACTCCTTAGTTTCTACTCTTTCTCTATTCTAAAAGTAAAAATAGAAAAATTGATTCAATCCGACACCCATTTGGATCCTTGCAGCGTATAACTCCCATCCAAATACTTTTTTTTGGGAAATTGGGCAACACGTTCAGTTAGTGTTCATTGCTAAGTTATCACTCGCTATCTTGCCGGAGAAGATGGTCCAGAAGCATCCTCTCTCCCTGCAACAACAAAGACAAGATAGGATGATTTATTGAATTTTTTTTGCCTGATTTTTTTGGCCTAGAGAAAGCTATCAGAAAGCAAGTCATGAATGAGCTAATAATGACTACTGTAATACCACAGAAACTGGAAAGCTGCAATAAAAAGGAAATTGCAGAAATCTGTTCTAAAGCAAGTTTCACAAGTCACATTTACGGGCCTTATATTAAATCATGGGTTGTGGAGATGCTCGTGGATGGATTTTGAGACTTGAATTTTTTTTTGAAAATGTTGGGTTTCATGAGGATGAGCTCCAACTCGAAAATGGAATTACGCTTCATAGAATGTGATCATAGAAGTGGTCTTGAATTTTGAAATTTTACAATATGCAGTACCTTGATTATGAACATGCAGAATGAGTCTGTAAATAATTACACGAGTTGTAGGTGGGATTCATGGAACATCACAATATTTTTTTTGGAAAATTTTGATGGTTCTACCGGAGGTGTTTACGGATCGTACATGGGGACTATGTTATGTAGAAATGGTTTCATAGATGAGATCTTGCAACTCAAAAATTTATCTGCTTTTTATCGACAAGACTCCACAATTCGTAAAAGGAACTACAAATCATAGATGGTCTTATGGAATTTGTTTGATAGATTTTAATGGAGGACATTTTTTATTTTTCTACCTTCCTAATGTCACGCTCTGAGTCCACACCCTAGACATGACTGGCATCCAGAACTGTTTCTGGTCCCAAGTGAACTACTTGGCCTATCTACTTTACTCAGTGGAAGAATTGAATGATAAATGAAACGCTTGAATAATAAAAACTAATGATACTGCAATATCTGAATAAACTGAATAGTCGAAGTTTCTCAATAGCAATAGAAAACAAAAATTGAAACACTTGTCGTATAGCCCATGGAACCTCTAATTAGAATAATCTGAAACAACTACCGAGATAGGTCCATAGCCACAACTAGAAAGAAATACTAAAATGAAAACATAGATAATGACTTTACAGCCTTTAACTTAGAAGAGGCCTCACCAATAGCGGGATGGATGATAGGTCCTCAAAGGAGTGTTTGCTAAGGAACTTTGTCACCTGCGTCTGCACATAAAAGGATGTAGGTCAAAATGACGTCAGTACATGGAATGTATGGTATGTAAAATGACCAAAATGAAAACTCAGGATAAGGCACTATGCTCAAAGTAACTAAATCATGTCCCAAAATAAGATAGTATAAGCAAAAATTACAGTACATACTAAAAATAGAACATATGCTGAAAGTCTGTATATAGAAACTAGCTTACTTTAACTTGGGGTGTTTCTCTAACCGATAACCACCACTATGAGCTTCGTGATGATACATTATCTTGCCCATGCTGCCAGAGCCGTCCGATATTTAGGAACGAAAACTAGGGGAATGGATCCATCCCAAAATTAGGTCATCTCAGTTTCAACGAGGAGTTATACTTTTGGGTACAATCCTATCCTATGTTGGCTACGTAGTTTATGTGTTCAAGTTGTTATTACTCCCACTCATATCGGTGGTCAATACTACTCCCAAAATAGCTTCTATAATGCTCATACTTAAAAGAGTATTCTTGCTCAAAGTATTACTTTTTTCTCTTTGAGACTTAGCCCAACTTTAGCTTTTGTTAAACTTTTCTCAACTTAACTCTTCTCTTTGATTGAATTTGCATTAATATAATGGGTCTCGAAACATAACTTTATTACTTCAGCTATCTTGTAAATATATAAGTTTTTAGTACTCTTCAAACTTAACTCAAAAATGTGAATGTAATAGTTTTTCATGAAATATATATATGGCTCTCATAAATATAACAATAGATGTGAACCTTATCTCAATAGCTTAACTTAGCACTAAAATTAGTGAGGGTCATAATTTTTATCAAGAAAAATGCATGAACGAGTATTTTGAAGGAATTTACTAGTAATGGAGGAAAACGGATCTCAACTCAAAAGCATGAATCTTGGGTAAAGATTTGTAGTCAAAGATACTAAAATATATGTAGGATAAATTTTCGAGGGCCTTAAATACCTTGAAAATCAACTTCTTGAAAGAACTGAGGAGGATTCTTGAAAGCCCTAACTTTTGCCCCTTTGAAACTACGGTCTACGTTCTTGGAGTATTTTAAGTTAATGAGATGAAATAGTACATTCTAGGGGTTTATTAGGTGAAAACTGACAATTTAGGCTTAAAAGGGTGAGAAAAATCGAAAATACCCCTCTTTAAAAATTGCAGATCGAGCCACATACGAGACCTCCTATGACTCGTAGAAGCTTCCACAATTTGTACGAGAGCTTTCGTAAACTTTAGGACATTTTTTGGGTCTCTAGAACTTTATACGATACCCCTGATATGACTCATAAAGGGTTCTATGACCTGTAGTTGGATCTGTAAAGTCTGGGGCTGAAAATGAAGTTCTCTGAATTTTTCCATGAGATACCGATACGGATCATACTCTGATTTATGACCCTTAACTGGGTCTCGTATTACATTTCTGCACTGGCAGTCCTCATAAAATGACCATAACTTTTGACTCCGGACACCAAATGAGGTGGAACTAGTTGCATTGAAAGCTAATTCAAAGGGATTTCATTTGGTATGGAATTAGACTTCTAATTCTTTGTTTTCTAAGAGTTATGGCAGCTTAATGTTCCATAATCTAAGGCTAGAAGCTCATTTTATAGGAAAGCTTTGAACTCGACTAAGTACTAGAGGTCTCTTATGACCCTAATACATTTCTCACATATAAGAGTGAGGCTCAAAATATTGGTACTTATGAGGATAGAGTTATGTGGTGTCATAATATCTCCCCCTTGGGATCATTCGTCCTCGAATGAAGGTGAAACTGGGGAAACATATGCATGATTGCTACTCATGAACTAGTTATCAATAAAAAGCTATCTAGATTTTTTATTTCTCATATTTATGGATGTATCTCTACTCAACGATTAGAATAAGGAATATACCTTCATTCTCATCATTGGAAGGCATGAATAGGTGAAGATATCTAGCTTTCATATCTGTCTTAACTTCCCAAGTGGCTTCCTCAACGAAATGGTTCCTCCATAATACTTTAACAAAAGCAATCTCCTTGGCCTCAATTTGCGAACTTGTTGATCTAGTATCTGAACTGTGATCTCTTCATATGTCAAGTTTTCTTTGACTCCAATACTCTCTTAAGGCACAACTAGTGCGGGGTCTCCCAAACACTTCTTAAGCATAGAAATGTGGAATACTAAATGAAAAGAAGATAACTCTAGTGGCAATTCCAATTCATATGCCACATTACTGATCCTATTAATAATCTAGTATGAGAAAATATATTGTGTATTGAGCTTCCCCTTTTTTTCCGAATCCCATAACTCCCTTCATCGGTGACACCTTTAGGTACACCCAATCACCTACCTCAAATTCTAAATCTCTCCTTCTAACATCAGTATAAGACTTCTGTCCGCTTTGGGCCTGATGTACTAAATTAGGTCCTATAAATCCTGCCTCACCAACTTCAAACCACCTAATAGATTATCTACACCTCCTCCCATAAAGGGCCTCATATGGTGCCATTTGTATGCTAGCTTGGAAATTGTTGTTATAAAAAAATTTAATCAAGGGTAAGTAATTATCCCAGTTACCTTTAAAATCTAGAACACATGCCCTCAACATATCCTCAAGAGTCTATATGGTCCGTTCCGCTTGTCCATTTGTTTGGGGATGGAAGGCTGTACTAAGATTCACTTTCGTACCAAGCCCTTTTTGAAAAGACTTCCAAAATTTTGCTGTGACCTGGGCTCCATGAGTAGAAATGATAGATATAGGGACCCCATGCAATCTAACATCTCCTTAATGTAAAGTCTGGCATACTGTGTTAGTCGTCTTGACAGGTAGAAAGTGAGTCGACTTGGTCATTCAGTCTACTATTACCCATATCGAGTCATGATGTCTACGGGATCAAGGTAAGCCTATTATGACATCCATGTTAATTATCTCCCACTTCCACTCTGGAATCACAATGTTCTGGGCCACACCACAAGGCCTTTGGTTCTCCACCTTAACTTGCTAGCAATTCGGGCATCTGGACACGAACTCAGCAATGTCCTTCTTCATGCTACCCCATCAATAAACCTCTCATAAATCTCTATACATTTTTGTTGCACCTGGATTAATAGAGCCTCAGCTAGAATCCCGTCTCTAAGGCTATCAATACTTGGTACACACAATCTACCTTGGTATCTTAGGACTCCATGTCCCCTTTTTGCCAACACTAATACTTTTTGATTTTGAATATATTCTTTCAGCTAAAGGAGGATAGGATCTCGGTCTTGCTTTTCTTTCACCTCCACCACTAAGGATGACTCTACCCTATTTTTGACAATAGCACCACCTTCGTAAGAATCTTCAATTTGTACTCCCAAACATGCCAATGTATGCACTTCCTTAACTAATTCTTTCTTTCCATCCTCAATATGTGTATTGCTCCCATGGCCTACTTCCTAAGAGCATCAGGAACTATATTAGCTTTACCTGGTTGATAAAGGATGCTTATGTCATAATCCTTCAACAGCTCCAGCCATCTCCTCTGGTTTAAGTTTAGTCCCTTTTGGCTGAACACATACTGCAAGCTTTTGTGGTCTGTAAATACATCTACATGCCCACCGTAAAGATAGTGTCTCCAGATTTTGAGAGCAAACACTACAACAGTAAGCTAAAGGTCATGAGCTAGGTAGTTCTCCTCATGAGTCATAAGCTGTTTGGAGGTATATGCAATCACCTTACCTCTCTGCATCAATATGCATCCCAACCCAAGTCTAGAAGCATCGCAATACACCACAAAGCCCTCACCTCACTCAAGTAGGGATAAGACTGGAGCTGTAGTCAGCCTAGTTTTGAACTCTTGCTCTTCTCACAAGCTTCCGACCATATGAACTTAACCTTCTTCTGAGTTCACTTAGTCAAGGGAGCTGAGATAGAAGAGAACCCCTCTACAAAACGCATGTAGTAACCTACCAAACCCAAGAAACTCCTTATCTCTATTGGTGTTATGGGCCTTGGCTAGTTCTTTACTGCCTCAATCTTTTGAGAATCAACTTGAATACCTTCACCAGAAATAATATGACCTAAAAACGCCATGGATGCTAACCAAAACTCATATATGGAAAATTTGGCATACAACCGTTGGTCCTTAAAGGTTTGAGGGATAGATAAGATGGTCAGCATGCTCCTCCTTGTTGTGAGAGTAGATCAGGATGTCATCTAAGAACACAATGATGAACATATCTAGGTATGACCTCAACACCCTAATCATAAGATCCATGAAAGCCGTTGGTGCATTTATCAATCTAAATGACATGACCAAGAACTCATGTTGAGCATAGCGGGCTCTGAAAGCTGTCTTAGGGATGTGATTCTCTCTAACTTTAAGCTGATGGTACCCAGATTTAAGGTCTATTTTGGAGAAACAAGTAGCACCCTATGTAACACCTCACATTTTACATGTATTAATGCTATTTAAATGAATCATGTTATGGTTTGGGCAAATTTGCGTCAAT